>JAIPRL010009337.1:0-17846 GCA_025469235.1 Pemphigus obesinymphae | reverse complement strand
TTAACTCTAAATTAAACCGTTATAGAGCGTTAGCTATGCCAGATTTCCATTTATGAAACTTTTGCGACCCGTTCCCCTCTACACCCTCCAACTAAGCGATACCAGTCCATAGTATCTTAGTCCGTGATATCTATTCTATATTTCTATGGTTTCAAATTTCCATTTTCCAAGTTTATTGTTTAACGGTTGACATATGGCATAAACAAATTAATGTGCCTAGCCGTTGTTTGATGTTTTACGTTCGTTTTATGTTTATATGTTTTAATAATTAAGTGCAAAAATGAAAAAAAGCCAAAGGTGGTGTTTTTCCTCTAGTTCTAATTACTTTAATTACAATTGTTCCTATTTAAAGACTTTCCAAACACTATCAACATTTTCCAGAAATTTTGAAAATTATAACTATCCTTTTGACTTTTCCAATTTCAACCGCATCCAATGAGAGTTTCTTTTCTTTGCTTATGCTTGTTAAAACACATTTACGATTGACAATGGGCGATCAACGGCTTAGTTATTTACTGGTAATAGCTGTAGAAAAAGATAGGTGCTGTTTCAAAAATGTACCTAAACCAAGCTATTGACATGTTTGGCAACATGATGTCTAGGAGATATCCAGTTATTGCTTAAAATAATTTAATTAAAAATATTTAATGTTGTGTTTTTAAATATAATTTAATGTTTTGTTTTATTTTGTGTATGTACATTTAAGCATAATACACCAATGTATATTTACCCTATTTAGGAAGCGACTTATGGGAGATAAATAATAAATTCCCTCAAACAAATCCTCATCAAGTAGCTAGGTATCATATTTAGTCTCTCACCTCGTTTTTAGTCAATATTATTTCCGAAAAAATTGGGGTATTTGTGACTATGACAATAAATATAAAATTATGTAAGATAGTATTGAGATAAAATATAATTGGGAAAATGTTTGCGAGCGGTTTTTTTCCGTTATTTGGGCCAGTCAAAAATTTTTCCCCCCCCCCTTTCAAAAACTGAAATGACGCCACTGGTTTAAACGCGGTATTAATATAGGTACCTACTATTATTATATTACAATAGTAATATATAACCTATATATATATATATATATCACCACTCGCTTAAAGTAAAAAAACAACTAGTATTTCGTTCGCAACACACGCTCGGCGGCAACTGAGGACTGATGAGGAATTGAGGAGTGACTAATGAGAGAGCAGCTGAATGCAAACGCTCGCGTTCCAGTGGCCGCGTCGCTTGCTGGTCTTTGACTTCCGCGCGAGAGACCGTCACCGAAAGGAGCACTCCCACGGAAAAGAACGGGGTGTAAAAAGTTACCTTTATGTTTATCCTCCATGATCTTTTCATTTTCGGTCTTAAGTTTTGACTCGGTTATGTTACATGCCTGCCTCTACATTTTTTTACGGACACGACGCCATTTTAGTATTTTACGTCTATGGGTAATACCATACTTTGCTTATTCGTTTATTTTAACACAAATTATTTCCCCATTGACTACGTTTTCTGAATTAAAAAAAAATTTAAAATGAATCAGCAGGAACAAAATGATGATTTGTTAGGTGTCGGTGATGTAGACGAAACCGATAAATCGCCATCATCAACATTTTACAGTATGAATGTAAGTACCTATAAGAAATTATTAGGTCGATATATTTATGTAGGTAGGTAGACCTACCTACCTACTTACTGAAAATAATTTTGTAAATTACACGCGAAAGGTCGCGTATAATTTTTCGTCGAGTACTTATTGCCAACAGATTTTTTTTTTAACTAAACATTTTTTGAAATCGTCATTTATATAATTATCTATACTTCTTGTACATTCGAATTTCAGTATTTTGTTTTAAAATATTTCTATAACGCGATGTTTTGAACTTATGGATAATAAATATGATTTTCAAACAAAATATTAATGTTTTAATGTACAAGAAGCATAAGTAAATAGGCCACGATTCCAAAGATGTTTACCTACTTAAAAATAATCGTTTTTGTTAGGTGTTTGTAAGTACCTAAGTACTCATAAAAGTAAAAAAAGAAGCGGTGCAGGATGAATAAAAACGATTATTCCTTAAAAACGATTGTTAAAAAATAAATTGTATTTGTTAATATGTATTTACTCGTGTGACATAACCTATAGGCTATAATTATTACCTCTATAAATAACAATTAAATTATAGGGTATATAATAATATAATAAAGGTTACCTATATATATATATATATATATATATATTTATCTAAATATTCTAAATATTGTTTTTTTTTTTTAAATTTATGCAGAATTCAGATACCAGTAAATCTATTTTAGAACATAATCAAAATGTGTGTGATCCTTCGAAATACTTAGATATGCAACGCATGCTCATTGAACAAGGAAATGCCATAATGAATTTAAAAATGTGTGAATATGAAAAAGCATTAACTGAAAGAGATAATACTATTAAATCCTTACATGCAGTTATGATGAATTCTCAACATAACAACTATATTATTACTAACCAGAATATGAATATAACTGAAAGGTAATTAAATATATTTAGGTACCTATGTGAAATTTAAACATGAAATATGTTTTGGTTCCAGGTTCTATGACAATCCTACTTTCTTTGTTCCTTTCTCATTTATGAGTTGTGAATTTCCCTTAATTGTTTACTTAAAATTATATTTTATAATTGTTAAAACAATAATAATAGGTGCATCAAAATAGAAAATCAGCTTTAATATTACTAAAATATTAGATAGACATATCACCTTTGAAGTACAGTTTCCAAAGTTTTTAAACTAAGTCACTTGTCTGCTGTTTTTCTAGGCGCAATCAGTTTCTGAGACCAGTTGACTTAAAAAACTTAACATTCTACATATTTTTTACATTATCAATTGTTGTATTTGATCTTGTTTGTTATTAACTAGATCTGTTTTTTAGGCTTTTAACTCTTTAACCTTTCATTTTTTAAGCTAAAAATGAAATCTACCTAATATTTAAAAAAATACAGAAATGGAAAGTTGTTCAATATCATTTAAAACAAGGTACCTACTGCAAATTCGATTTTAAAAACACTTTCAAAATACCATGATTTAAAAAAAAAAAAAAATCACTAATTAAATTTGTCTCTGTGATGATAAATTATGGTCGTACAACAGTCACAGATAGGAATTACAAAGTGGATTTATATTATTTGAATTTAATCAGTGGTATCTACAGCGAAACTGATGTGCCTACTGTAAATAACATAAAATATCTAGCTTAGAGAAGCTATCAATTATTTCTACTAGTAGGTACCAATTTTAATATTCTAAATTTTAGTTTAACACTTCATTATATATATTATATTATATTTACTTATACTTCAATATATATAATTAACCTAAAAGTTTTTTGTTAAAATTATTGTACATCGACTAGTCCAACCTTCAAGAAATATTGGTATTGAAATTTATTCTGCATGAACTACCTATGTTTTTTATCATATAAAGTATAGACTTCACAACATTGAGGCATTGGTTAGTTTGATATTGTATTTAGAATTATTTGTAGTTATATCACCAACATTAAACATGTCTATATTTATAAATAATAAATATATAGGTATTTATAATAAACAATGATGATAATATTACTGTTTATTAAATCTTACATTTAGGTAGGCTTCAATTTGTTAGTATTTGGTATTAAAATTCCAAATAAAAAGTTATTTAAATACCTAGGTACCTATACTTTTTTTAAAATATCAATGTTAAATACTTTATATTAAAAATTATGCTAATACTTATGTTAAATATTTTTTCAAGAATAAATTCTGCGAGTGATATTAGTACACGTCTCGATGCAAATTTCACAAATATTTGTGAATATTTAAATAGAATTGAAAATACCGTAGATAATGTAAGAACTAGACACGGAGAAGTAACAAACTTGGTAGATCAAACTACCAATTCATTCCAAGGATTAATTTTAGATATTTCAAATAAAATTGATGATTTGTCAAAGCAAAGTAAATATAATATCGTTATTAATATATAAACTACTTCCCCTGTAGAAGGGATTTTCAGATTACAACCATGCAGGGCCATACAGAGGTTTTTATTTGGGGGGGGGGGGTCAAAGTTAGTAGATTACCAACCTTGTATTATAATTTTTCTATTAAATGCCAATAAAAAACATAAATTTAGACTAAAAAAAAATAAAATCATACCTTTGACAATTTGGCCGACTGACACTAACAATTTAGCTGACTTGTTAATCCAACTAACATTAGCCAACTGGCACAACTTTTTTTGATGGAGGTATTATTACCTCACCTCTGCATCCACGGTTTCCTTCATTTCTGTTTTAAAAGTTATATGTTGTATGTATAAAATGTAGTCTGTAAAACTTATATAGTATAAACTTATATTTTATATTAGTTTATACTAATATTTTGTGTTAGATATTTAACTTAATTACAATTTAACAATCGATGTTTCTGTTACAAGTTAGTTTTTTTTTCAAACAAAAATAGAATTGGTATAAAATGTATGTAATACCTAATTGCAATATTCAATTATAATTTTCTTTCTAATTTTCTTCTCCTTTACCTTCTCTCCTAAATATTTGGAGTCAACCACCCTATTCCAACACTTCCACTTAACTCTATCTTCCACATCTTTTCCACTTACCCCACCTTCTTCATATTATGTGCAAAATAGGTACCTATAAGAAATATACAATTTATATACTATATTGAATCATATTAATCATCATAAATAGTTCATAACATAAGTATAAAAAAAACTTCAATATGAAAATAACAGAAGATAGTATTATTGAAAAATATTAATTTAGTACTAAAAGGGCTTTAGTCAATGACCAGAGGCCTTTTTACATGAATTTTTAATTTTCAATGGGTTCTATAGTAATGTCACAAAGTTTGTTTTAACATGAATCGATGCGTCTAGTTGTGGTGATAAAGAATCTGGAATAGTCACATTTTTGCTAAAATGATGACTTAAGACCTTTTTGCATAAAGCGATTCAAATATACCTAATAAGTAGTATTTCAATACACATTCAAGTCGTCAACTATATAGTATTATGTTTGATATAAATTGTTATTTTATTGTTATTAGTGAACATGGAAAAACTAAGAACTAAACAAGAGTTTGATGTCTTGGAAAATAGATATTCTTTTGATTTAATTGCTTGTAAGACCAATTTAGAAGAATGTACTAAAGAAATTAATAATTTAAAATCTGAGGTAAATTTAACATTTTGACCCACTATTAAATATTCTATCACGGTTTACTATTACATATAATATATTACGTATCTAATACATTTTTCAAAAGTTTTACAAATACATTTTTTCAAAATGGTTTGTATAGTATACTAGTTATGTACTTAAATATATTATACCGAGGTCTACTCAAAATTGTTTTATTAGCATCAAAAGAAATTGTTTTCAAATTCAAATTTTCTACTTGTAAACAAAGTTAATTCATCCTCTACTTACCGGCTTTTTTTTTTTACTTGTCAATTGGAAGGGACCAAAGAAATGTAGCCCTCTTATAGAAAAAATCCTGGCTACCTAACTGTGTAGCCCCCTCAAGGTACTACACTGTACTCTTGTTCATCTCATTCTTGAGTATGGTATGGTATGAGACCTGTCCATAGCCTCGACTAGTCTCTTAAATGATTGTGTTCAGAAAAGGTTTCTCGGATATGTGGTATATACACATACAATTCCCTGCATGACTACACTATATATCTGTTGCATGTTAAGAAAGAATTTTGTAAAGTCATTGGTGACCAGTTTCCACCTTGCTATTTTACCATAGATAGAGTGCCAATATTTATATGGTACGAGGGCTGTTCAAAAAGTACCCAGGAAAATGTATTAAGGCTAATCTAGACTTTGATATCATTTTAAATTATAAATAGATATATTCCCCATGTACCTATGGGTGAATATTTTAAACAAAACCGAAGCTGCTATGTTATCTCTGTTTAATATTACACGTGACTAAATCGAGTGTAACTTGTGACATGGTAAAAATGCTATGGAACGTACAAAATTATCAAAACTGCTTTTGGGGATGATTCTTTAAGTCGTTCAAAAACTAGACTGATTTAAGCTGATTTAAGATTGACAGTCAACTGAAGATGATCTACGTTCTGGAGGACTGTTGACATTCAGAAATGATGTTGTGGCGGAAATTTGTGAAAAAGTGCAAAATAATAGTAGATTAACTATTCAAGAGGCGGGAATCTTGGTTGGGTGTTGCCATCAAATTTTAACAAACAATTTACAAATGAAAAAAGGGTTACAGCTAAATTTGTTCCATTATTTTTGACGTTAGAACAAATGAAAAATCTTGTAAAGATTTGTCAAGGTCTTAAAAATCATTCTGCTGATCATAATTTTTTAAAAAAACATCATGGGTGAAGAAACATGGGTTTGACCCGGAAACAAAGACCCAGTTGTCCACTAATCTTAGACATGTCAGAAATGCCAAACGAAACCAACTGACTAGATTTAATCATATGTAATATTAAACTGAAATAAGTGAGTAGTTTAGGGTTTTGTTTAAAATATTCACTAATATATGGAGGGAGAGTATATCGTATTTAAAGTGATATCATGTCTAGATTAGCTGTAATAACATTTGTCCGGGTACTTTTTGAGCAACCCTCACTGTGTTATTTTAGGTAATACTTATTATAATTGAAATCTGTTTATGGTGAACGAGTTTGTTCGTTGCCGGGGCTCTTTCTTGATTTACATTGAGTATACTATTTGTAATTTCCTCCCTTTGGATACTCTGATTAACCACAGGCATGTTGCCAGTTTATCATATTTATTCAACATCCTTAATAATATTAATAAATAATTTTATATAATATAATTGATTGTCATCTTGTCTTTAATTAACTTTCACATTCCACTAAGAAAAACTTGTTCTATTCCCTATCCCTTGTATGTATTATGTGGTAGAATTGGTTGACATCATTTAACCGCCACAAAAACTTGTCGGTAGCCAGTATTGTTCTTAATTAATTTCCGAATTGAGTATAGGCTAAAATTAATACAATACATTGCACTAATCTATATAATAATAATTATTTTACCAGAATCATTTGTTATTAATAAAATTGAATGAAGCTAACTTCAAATTAAACGAAAGGGAAGAATCTGCATTGAGTCTTAAGTAAATGTTTCTATTGAGAAAGATCAATAAAGAAATATTTTCTAAAAGTTTATTTTGATTTTAGTCAACATTTTGAAAACAAACTTAGAGAGATGGAAAGTAAAAATATGTTACTTGATAATCAGTATAAATCCAAGAATATTGAATATGATGAAATTCAAATTCAAAATCAAGCTTTAAAAGATGAACTCAGTATATTGAAAACTTCCTTGTAATTATTGAAAAAAATTGTACATGGTGATACTGCTTATTAATATTTTATTATTTTTAATTTATTCATCAGGGATGAAAACAAAATGAAGCTTGATGTACAATTAAATAAAATTAAGGAACAAACGGAATTATTAAATAGTTTAAAAATATCAGAGGAATTAAATGAAAAATTAAAAAAAGACAATTATACTCTAAATGAACGCAATGAATATCTTGACAAAATCAATACTGATCTAATGTATGATATTAGTAATAATAAAATTTCCGAAAATAAAAGTCAGGAAGAAAAGGAAAACAAATTTAAAGAAATGTGTAAAAGTTATGATGATGTTAGTATTTTTAATTTTGTATAAACTATTAACTATCTCGAATTAAACTAATTTTTAATGCTTTTAAATTAGGTTAAAAGGTACATTTTATAAGACAGTGGTCCTTACCACTGCAATGATGTGCAATAGATAGGAAGTTAAAATAGAGAATGAGTGTAGTAAAAATGAGAATGTTAAGGTTGATGAGTAGAGAGACTAGAGAAAATGTTACTAAAAATGAGTCAATAAAAAGTAGTATATGAGTAACTTTGATTAGACAAATTAGAGAGAATTGATTCGAGTTGGTCAAATATATTTTAATGAAGGAAGATGGAGGTAGTAAGATTTACTAAAAGATTAGTAATTCAGAAATGCAAGTTGGAGGAAAGAATAGAAGAGAAAAGACTGAATAGAAGTGGTGGGGGATGTAATAGAGAGTAATATGAGCTAAGTGAAAAGGATGAAAGAAATTAAGTTAAGTGAAAGTGTAGGACTAGAGAGAGAAAAAGCATCATGAGTTAAATAATTTATAATATTATTCGAATAAAAAATTAAACAAATAATTGTAGGTTGTAATATTTTGTTTATAAATTTATTTTGTTCCTAGTTGTTGAAAATGCAGGAAGAAAAGTTATTAGACTTGACTAATAAATTAGAATTGCAAAAAGAGAATGAAAATAATGCCCAAAATGAACTAATTGGTTTAAAACAAGAAGTTGAAATGTGCAATAAAGAAATTGTTAATTTAAAAGAAGAATCAAAAGCCAATTGCATTTTTATACCAGAATTACAAAGTAAAATTGATGTAAGTAAAAAAGTGATTTGTACAGTAGCTATCATAGTAATCACTTATTATATGTCTTAAATCGTAATCACGGATTAAAATATATAGGATGCGGAACAAAGGTTTGTTATCAAGGTTTTATTGAAGATGAAATGATTTTAATTTTAGATCTGACTGTTAGCACTCTAATGGCACGTTATTGGTCAGCTATAGATTAAATTACCTTTAGAAATGAAATAAATGGGGCAAATTTTTGAATTATTTCTTAATTCCACACCAATAAAACCTATTCCTATATATCCTTAGTATGAGATAGAAATCAACCAAATCAATTTCGAGAAGACGATGACCAACTCCGGATCATAGCATTTCAACATTTTTAGCAGATATAAAAAATTGTATTATAAAATCGAAAAATGTTTTGAGAATTAAGAAAATCTTAAATTAAAAAACTATTGGTGCACTTGAATTTGTATTAAAAAAAAAAAATACAGATTTCTTATTCAGAATAATATTGTTCTGTGGTATAATAAAATGTAATATATTATTAATGGTACTAATAATAGCACTGTAATAGTACAAAACTTTCCATTGTTGCTTCTAAGCACTACTAGTTAAATTTGAAAATGAGAAGGTTTTGTTATCATATGATAAGCCATCGTTCCACATCCTGTATATCTTAATCTGTGATCGTAAAGTATTGTTTGATTATAAGTTTACAACATAAAATAAATCAATTTTGTTTTTAGGATTTAAATACAGATTTAGCCAGTACTTATCAAAAATTACGAGATTCTACTAAAGAATTTATGACAGAAAAAAATGAATTGGAAAAAGAAAAATTTGAGTTGGAAAACCAAAGCAAAGAATATTTTAAACAAATTGAGAAACTAACATCTAATTATGTAAATAGCAAATAATATATTATATATATATATAAATAGACATATTTACTGTGTATGTATGGTATGTATGTACTACCAACTAACTATTAGAACGCCTGGAACAATTTTAACCAATTTTCGTATACATATTTGAAAAATATATTGCGATTGTAAGACACCCCCAGCACCCATATGTATCTGGTGGGAAGATGATGGCATGTACATTGTACATAAGATAATATAAAAGAGAAAAATAAAAATATGCAAATCAGGGTTGCCTTAAATATGGAAAATGGAAAGTCGCTGGGTTTTTATTGAAAGTCAGGGAAACTGAATTGTCTGAGAATTTATTAAAAAATACTTGGAATTTAAAAAAAAAACTAGTACCTAAAGTACTTTATTTAAAGTCAATAATACTCATATTCATTATAATAATAAAATATTTGTCAAATCCCCAATAATATAATATTAATTTTGTTAAATTTTATTGTCTGTATATTTTTTAATTCTATACCTTGTCCCACGAAAGAAAGGACTGTGTCTTAATGAAATCCGGTCAGTCTAGCACATCCCCACACCGTACCTCGCCTGTGCTCCTTCTACACTTAGGGCAGATGTGACTATGCGGACGGTAGTAGTAGCGAATGAACACATGGCTCTTTATACGTAGCGTAACAATTGATACAATCTCCGGATTGCGTAAACACAATATTTTTTAATATTTTAATTGGGATTTTTTGTGAAATTTTTTTTTATTATTTCATTATTATTAGTGATTAGCCTTCATGTTCTGGAGCAAACAATATTATATTATTATTTGATATAACAATTGTTATTTGAGCGTGATGTGGTGACTGGTGGCAGCGTCAACCGGTTATTTCCCTTCATGATATGTCGGAAATGCTGAAGCGCGCACAACAGATCGACAGCCTGACAGCAATTTCTGGCACAGTCTGCATGTGCGAAAGGGTACCTTTCGTTTTTTTTGTCAGATGAGGTGTATATCATTGCTCATTATTATAAATTATTAGAATCTATACATAATGCTTCTATCAATGATTATTAAATTCCAGTGTCAAATTTGTATTATTAAATTCAGTAGAACAATTTTTCTAAGTTGTCCATTTTTATAAATTAACAGTAGTTTGTAGTGGCCAATAAATAACAAAAGTAGTCTGTAGGAGGTTATATTTGATCATTGAGTAGGATACTGGTGGTAGATATATTAAATTTGAAAGCAATGATAAATCATTTATTTTTATAAAACAATTTTGATACAAATGTACAAATATCAGTAAAATAATTTTTAAGCATTTTTGAAAAATGTATGACGTATAAATATTCATTTTGTGAATATTTCAAATTTCTACTCATTATTTTAAATAAAAAAAAAGAAATAACTCATATTTAGGTAGTTAATCAAAATAAGACATTTAGAAAGTACTATTTTGATCAAATTTTTTACTGGAAAATATGTACACCATGATGTAACGGCTGGACAAGTCTTTAGAAGATTTTAAAAACATTTTTGGAAGGAAGTGCGAGTTATAGCAAAAAAACACTATCTTAGTCAGCGAAAATCAGAGACTTAAGTTCCATATTTTGTTGTAATCTTTGCATAGTAGGATAATTTATATTTTTTATAGAAAATGGTAGTGTATATATTAATTATCAATCTGTTCGCACAATAAACATTCAGGTGCAAGTCATGTGACAATAACACAACATGCATATTGTATTGTTGGCTATCAATATTTTTATCCAATTTACAGATGTTAGGTATAATAGTTGCACGTTAAGAAAGAGCCTCAGCGAGTCTGTGGCGACCAGTTTCCACCCCGCTACTTCGCTTTAGTCAAACTACGCTACTTTGGCATACAGAACGTCAATATTTATTAACTATTGTTATACAAATATATGGTATAGGTACTATGTTATTTTGGGTAACGCTGTATAATACAAATTCAAGTGTGACGGAAGAGTTTTCATCGGCTGTCACACTCTTTCTTAACGTTCAGAGACTATCATATCAGCTATCAACAGCTGCTATATTTTAATGTGTATTTTATTTTATCTATTTAAATGTAGCCTGTAGAAGTGTGTATACTATGACTTATATATTATAGGCTTAAATACGTTGGTAGCAGAGGCTGAAATGCTGCCACTGACATTTGAGAAAAGAACAGCTGTTCAACTTAAATGACCTGTTTTTTTAATAAATTTGGTTGGTCTGGCCTCTTATTTACATTTTCAAGGAAGTATTTTGTCGTAAAGATTTATAGAATAAGTTGTAAAAGTCTGAAAAAAAATCGATGACCTTTTTTTGCTTATTTGGCGTAATATTGGCATCAAAAATCCTAGTTCCACCTATATGGGAAATAAACCTTATTTCTCAATTATCCCAATTTGCCCTCCCTTAAATGAGCTTCTGATTCACCCCTGTCTAGATATTTTATATATCTATGATCCAGTTAAAAAACTAAATTAGGTTACTACTTAACTATTTATAGTAATTAATTATAGGTATATAATTTTTTTAATTAGTTAATAAGTCACAATTCACCAGATGAAAAGTTTATTGTTGATTTAAAATTATTGATATATTGTTATAATTCATAATATTTGAGTTTATATTTTTATTTATATAATTATTATTATTTAACTTTCAATATTAAATTCTAAAAGTTTTGATAAGAAAATGTATTTTAAACGGTACAAATAAAAACTGTATACCTATAAAGAAAATATATAATACATAATTAATAGTATAAGGTATATCAAGTATTTTTAAATTGTAGATGAAGTATAAATCAAAAGCCAAACAAATGTATATAGAAGTTATGAGACTTCGTCACCAATTAAAATCGGAACCAAAAAAATCTTTTGAACCCTCTCTTACACAAAAAACTATTGAGGTATGTAAGGTTTTATACTAAATTATTAGTTATTTATCTATTTCTTTTAATTTTAGATAATAAGCGATGATGAAGCTAATAATGATGATGTAAGTTCATTCTGTATCTTTTTAAATTCAATTTAATATTTTGATTTATTATATATTATAGGATGATGTAAGTATAGTTGAATCTAATATGGATGTCAGTGTACAATCAATTTCAAATAAATTGAATTCAACATCCTATTCAAATTCAAAAAGAAATTTGTCACCTGCAGTACAGCTTCGTAATTCTAGAATGAAAATGCGTAGGATGTCTATGAATACATCTGCTTCTTCAGTGAGTAATATATAAATACAATATTTTAATTTTCCAATTTAATAAGGTTAATGTAAAGTAAAAAAAATTAATTAGAGGTTACAACAATTACAAGGGCCCAAAAGAAACCAAACTGATGTTGTGGAGGGGGGGGGCTGAATTCTTGTAATACAGGATTTTTGCTAGTAGGTACTAGAGGTAATTTTCACCAGTCAGTATGCTAACTGCCGCCACTGTAGAATGTTGTGTAATTTTTTTGTAACTGTTATTTTGCACGCTTGTCGTTTTTGGGATGATTGATTTTCGTGAATAGTGCAAGGCAGTGAAGTTTTGCTTCCTGCTTGTGAAGACGGGTATAGAAACTCTAGAAATGTTATAAGTGGTCTATAATGGTGATGCTATTGGGAAAATTCAAGTGTTTGAATGGTTTGACGATCAACCTCACATGTCCTTCAATGGCCTGAACCGACAAAACTGTTAAATGTAATATATTTTTATATGCAATTTAAGACGATAATAATATTATTGAACAAAATATATTTAAAATTTAACTTCTTTGACTGTCTGTCTGGTCATATATAATAATTATTGATCATTATTATTCATCAGTGGTTTAATGATAAAACTACTTAAAATATCTTATATTTTAATATTTTAGTAAAAAGAAGTTGATTAAAAAAGAAAAATGAATGCGACTCAATGGGTTGATGGGTCAAATCATGCCTTTGTTACCTTATTCTGTTCTCCCTCATTTTGTCTATTATTGAATGGAGCTATTCTTATACTACTCTTCCATCTTAACATATACTTTAATAAAAAAAATAAAAAATCTTAATTTAATTGGGATTCTTCTATCACACAAAATACAATTTAGACTATATCGTGTTGAATTTTAACTTAATTATTTTATAGAAAACTACTACTTCAACAAAGATTTTAAAACGTAAAAATTCCATTCGAGAAATTGAGAATTCATTAGATATGTCACTGAAAAGTAGTAATCAGAGTTACAATAAATTGGAAGTAAGTAGAATATTTCGATACATTACAATTATAATTAATATTTGTATTTATTGTTGTTATATTTTAAGAGTAGTTTTACCCATTTATAATTTTCATCAAACAATTTTTACAAAGGAAAGATCCTTAAAACTCCCACTACTAGTTGTAATTAGGTACGGTCTCCAACATAATTTTATAAATTTATTTTAAAATGTTAATTTTCTATCTTATTTAAAAATTAGTATTTAATTTTTTTTTTTTTGTCTAAATTATCCGAATTTTCATTCAGAACCACTTAAAAATTATTATGGTTGTGTTTTTATAGGAAATGTATGTACTTTACTTATAGAATCTATAATTGGCCTTGAATTAGAACGAGTAGACTGGTGAATATAGTCTTGCTATCTACAACACTCCACTATTGTTTTACCACTATTTCTTTTTTCATCATCAGTATATTGAAATAATAGCAGTATATTATTGAGTTCAATCAACAAGTCAAATCAACAGTTAAATCAACAAAATATTTTCCCACATATCCTAGTTGTTATATATATTTTTATATTGTTTTTTTCTCTACCATGTTCTGTATACTTGAGTTTTATCCTGTTATATAAATAATAAATGAATATTATACTAAACAATATTATTCTTAAATACATATCTATTAAATAATATAGTTGATTTAGGCAACTTAATAATTAGTTGTGTTTATAAATAAAATTCTTGTTGTTATAATTCAATAGGGAAGTTTTGAATATAATAAGAACGTAAAATTCTTAGATATGATAAACAATACTTCTCAAAAAGAAAACATTGAAAATAAAAATCAAATGAATAAATCAATTTCGAATATTGATACAAATACAGCTAATAAGAAAACATTTAAGATGCCTGCTATACCTGATGATATAAAACCGGCTCAAGTAATAATTTAATTAAAAATACATATACTAAAAATTATTATTTAATTTGGTATTTATATTTTTTTAGAATAAAATTAAATCAGATTTGCGAAAAAATAATTGGCCAAAACCAAATTCACCTGTTTTGCTCTCTTTTGCGTCTCCTAAACGTGATTTACCTAAAGTAAGTAAAAATCAATATAAATTTGTTAAGACTGCTTTCTGTGGATATGTTTTGAGGGGTTATTGTATAGACTATTATTTTAATAGTATGAAAATGACGGTGTGTAATCTCTGCTACCCACATTTCTATAACTTACGTACAGATACATATGTGTAAATGATTATTTATTATTACTGTTTATGGAATTTTAAATTTAATTTAAAACTGTACATGTTTTGTATATCATAACAATCGATTCTGTAGTCTTATACAGATTTTGGAAACATTTGAATTTATTAACTAAATTGACTTTTTTACTTTTTAAATTTTATTTTAATGTTTAGTCAGCAAGTATTTATCTAGTCATTTTCAATTTAATAAAATAAATGTGTGAAAATATAAAAAAAAAATCTATTAAAAGTATAGTTATTGTTAAAAAATCACTACAATAGACAAAAAAATAAGTCATTTTTTGTGTATAACTTGCCTTAGATAGCTTTAATGTTTAATTGAATAAATAAATAGGTAGGTACCAATAAAGTTTTTAATTTTTAATTTAATTGTGATATGTTTATTGTTTAAACATTTCAAACAATGAAAAAGAACAAAAATTAATTTAAAAATGTATATTTTCATAAAGTATGGTTATCTACAATATAATCGAATGTTTGTATTGCCATTCTTGTATATGATTGAAATAGATCATTTGAGGATAAAGATGAAAAAAACTCCTCAAAAACAAAACAACTATCTTATTGTATACAATATTAACTTTATTTCGATTTTTATTGTTATTTTTTAATTAAATATGTACCTATATAGTCAATTTTCACTGTGTAATAACTTGTTTTGTATATCAGTCGGAGGTATTTTAAATACTACTATTAGAAATATCAATGATTTTCCCATACCCACAAGTAGCATTTATCGTACCTATCTAATGTTGCCACACAAAAAACTATATTCAAAATTTTGCAATTTTGCACCAGATTCAATTAAGACATAACGTTAACTGACTTCCAAATTCAAGGTATAACTTTATTTAAAATTTTTCGAACTACTGGGTTAAGACTTGACAGTAAATTTAAATATTTTAAGCTCTATACGAAATATTTGATTATAAGTATAGTAAAGTTTCTATTTTTCTAAATACAAGAGTTTGAATAATATATATTATATATATAGTGCCAATTTACTTACTTTTGCGTATAAATTATATGTCAGAAGAAGTTCTTTTTTTAAATACTGACCAGTTTTAATATAAAAAGTATAAAAGTAACATTTTTATATGAGTGAATTTTGTTACAACATTTTAAGCAAAAAAATAAAAAGTGTCGTCCATGAAAAAATTTAGACAATAATTCTTGATGATATAAATTTATATCGATGGAATTTTATGCTAAAACACTAAAAACTATTTGAGTTTTTCAGAAGATTCATCTTTTGAGACTTTTTTTATAAAGAAAAAGTAAATGGTATGTTTGTAAGAGATATAACAAAATATTAAACAAAGACTTGTAGTTTGATATAGATATTTTTAATAAGAATGAATTAAATTTTTGAAATTTACGCATAAAAAAAGAAGTTAAATTGTGGAGGAAGTGATCCAAATTGTTTTATAATTGAATGCAAATAATAAACTTACCTAATATTGAAATATTAAAGAAAAACCTAAGTACTGAATTTTAATTTACAGTTCTATTTATACTTTTGAATAATCATTATTTAATATTTATTTTATTATTTGGATTTAGGATTAAATATTTAAAATAATATTATATTATTATTTTTAACTCAAAAATAATTTTATGATTATTAAAATTACCATTATTATTTAAATATTAATTTATCATGTTTTAATCCCTTAGACTGTTGGTAAATAATGTGACTTTGGAATACTGGCATACTGAAGAAAAGAAAAATAATTATGTTCAAGAGGATCACAATTTGGGTTTTTGATAATCATTTATAACAATAGTTTTTAGATTTATTTTTATTTATTTATTGATTTTAATTTCAGTTGAATTAATACAAAACTATTAAAGGAATAAATGATGTTTAAATATTTGATATTAATTTAATTAGATATTAATATTATAAAATTAATATTACATATAGATAGAAAATTATATTTTATAAAAAAATAATTTTAGTAGAATTATGTGAATTAATAAAAAATGTTATTATAATAATTTGAAAAAGTTCTTGTATCTAAACAATAGGTGTGTTTCTCGATTAGCTGTGTTATGTTATTTTGTCTTATCTATAACCAAATAACCATTTCATTTGATTGGTTAAAAAATATAACCAAAACTAATTGTGTATAAAATTCAGTAAACAAATTACACTTGGTTTATGGCGAAAACACGCCTAATATTAGATTTTGTCACAGATTCTGTTGAATATTGAATGGTATCAGTATTCATCACTATTACTACTACTATCAGGTACCTGAAGATGACTCGCGGCCGAAACTAGTTGTTCCTCATAATATTTTTTGAATACTCTCGGCACATTATTTTTAGTATATTACTTTTTATAATATATATCAATTTTACGTTATATATAATTGTTATTTTTTATAATACATATTTATTTTTATCCTTTAAAGTAACATTAATACAAATATCGAAAAAAAATGTTTTATATCATTTGATGACAGTAAAGTGATATTATTACCATATAATTGATAAAATAATATGTATACTACACGTTTATTTCTATTACAATTAACCATAGCTATATAAAACAACTAGATTGTCGACTGTTATTTTTGAAGTCAAGCCGCTATGATATATCAACAACAATGTTTACAAAATGGCGTGATTTGATTTAATGAATACTTTTGTTTATCTTATTCGAATATGCATCTTATTAATCAAGGTACCATGTCAACATTACCCTGTTGGCAATACCTATAGAAATGTAATATGCAATTAACTAATAGCACGAATTAAGATAGTATGGATGCCCATCGGAGTATAATTATGTGATTCCAAACTGACTCCTCACAATCACCAGTTGGAAACGTTCAACTAGCGATCCAGTGGCAAAACTTCTATATGTCTAGTGTGACCATATTCAATAAAAACTATTATAGTATAGATTCCCATTCTTTATAGAATAGCTGACAAGTTTTACGAAATACGAATTACAAATTATATTGCTCAATCGCTGAAATATTATTTA
>JAIPRL010009336.1:0-17848 GCA_025469235.1 Pemphigus obesinymphae | reverse complement strand
TATACTCTACGGCTACGTACGATACGTAGAAGATGGCAGCTGGCTCTTGAAGACAGCGTGCGTAACTCTACGATGAAAATCGCTGTAGTAACGCACGTGCGAACTGAACGGCAACTGAAGACGGAATGCCGACTGAAATGGATGGTCCCGGTATATAAGCCATTCCGTTGGTGTTATACCGGGCTCCCATTGGTCGGTTCGTTTTTTGTGGGTTTTTCCAGGGTTACTGCGTTCCTATTGGCTGTTGCTTAAGCAATGCTAGTCGGTACGGCGGGATCCGTATAAACCGCGGGTTTGTTTTGCACGTGTGTTTCATCATTCCAGTACCGACAGCTGTTCAGTCACCACGCACGTCGCTCCAGTGATTCTAATCGCAGAGCTACGTCCGCCGTCGTTACCGAGCCAAGCTGCCAACGTTTCGCCGTCATCGTTTGAGACTTGTTCTCGACTGCTGAGGCTCCTGGCCTAGAGTAACGTATCGCGCGCAGCCGCTGAGTTTAGCTCGCGGCTTCCAACGCGACCGCGTAGGATCAACAACAATTCGGGCGTAGCCGCAGAGTTTAGCTCGCGGCATACAACGAATTCGCTTAGGACAACTACTTCCCGTCCAATCATGTCGCCTCTGGCGCGCAAAACCCCGTTCCCCACAATTTCCCGTAGCCGTTCACCGCGCAAACGCAAACCATCTCAAAGTCCTCCCTCTTCGCCAAAATCCAAACCCCGTAGGAAACATGGAGGCAAGAAAAGGCGCAGACCAGCTTCTACCTCTCCGGACCCCCCAACCCACTCTTCGACAAACTCCGCCGTAACCAGTCGTTCCTCGAGCGTAAGCTCGATGAAATCTTCGACCTTTCACATTTCAGAAAAACCGAAAACCCCGCGTCCACCGCCAATTTTCGTTAAAACAATCGACTGGTGCAGAATTTCTCTAGTTATTCTAGCAGCCAAAAATTCCGATATAGACGAGTTCGCAGCCAAAGCCTCGGCCAATGGTGAAGCCCGTCTCCAAACTGACTCTCCCGCAACATTCAGACTAGTTCAAAAAACATTGCACGCCAACAACATCTCATTCCACACTTCAAACCTTCCGGAAAACTGTACATTGAAAGTTGTTATCAGGGGTATCCCTGTAGACATTCAGGAAGACGAAATAGCGAACGAACTCCAACTCTTAGGATTCACTGTTAAAACAGTTAAATGATTCGGCACACCCCAAAAACCAATGCCCTTATGCCTCGTCATAATCGCAAAAAACCAAAACTCTCCTGCCATATACGAAATCAACGATCTGTTCTACCTTAAAGTTAAAATAGAAGCCTATAGGAAATCAGGACTCTCCCAGTGCTACGCGTGTCAACGTTTCGGACACGGTTCACAAAACTGCGGACACGCACCTAGGTGTGTTAAATGCTCCGGAGAACATAACGCAAAAGACTGCGCTAAAACCCTCGATCAGGACCCTACGTGCTGCAATTGTGGTGGATCTCACACCGCAAATTTTAGGGGTTGTCCGTATTACGTTCTTACCCTCTCAAGAGTAGATCCAGCCAGGAAACCCGCTCCCAACCCCATCACTACAGCCCCATGCACAGAAAAACCCACAATAAAGGACACCCCAAATCCTATTAAAAAAACAAAACCACTCAGCTACGCAGATGCAGTTAACTCCTCTTCTAAAAAATCTCCATCCAACTCTATCGACATCCATCAAGTACTAAAATTGCTACAGGATCTTCTGATAGCACTATCCTCTCCTGAAAATGACCCTAAAGAAACCATGTCCAAAATCATAAATGCTTTCAATGGCATCTTACAACATCAAAACGAATTAACTGCTCTCATTCATAAACTTAAAATCGATATCATTCTTCTATCTGAAACTAAACTAAAGCCATGTTTACAACTAAAAATCCAAAATTTCCACACATATCGAAACGACACAACTCCACAACTCAGTTCACAGGCACATGGCGGTACAGCAGTACTAGTCCACAGGCGCCTCATCCACAGACAAATATTACTCAACACAGAAATCTCATCGACCACAATAGAAATTGCATCAGGAAATAATACCATCCACATATCAGCGATATACAAGCCCCCCCATAGACAGCTTAAAACCACCGATCTCGACACCCTATCCCAATCCAATGACTGGTTTATAGCAGCCGGAGATTTTAATGCTAAGCACCCACTGTGGAACAGCAGATGTTCAAACACTGCTGCCTCCGTGCTCTATAAACACGCGGCTCAATCAGACTACTCTATTATGGCCCCAGACACGCCAACCCACTTTCTGGGCAACCCTCGCCACAAACCCGACGTCCTGGACATAGCCATGATCAAACTTCCGTCCTATAACTCGCGCATCACAAATCTAACCGCCCTATCATCTGACCACAACCCCATTCTTCTCACTATTTCGGACTCACCAATTACTACCTCACCACTCCAAAATCACTTCAAAATAAACTGGAAAAAATTCGAACGCCAAATCGCGGAAGCCTTTCCAACCGCAAACCCGGAAGTATCTACCACCAATGAAATCGACGCAGCAATCTCCTACCTATCCACAAACATCATAAATTCGGTAGATAAAAGCTCCACTCCACTCCACCGAAATTCACACCACAACAAACTCCCGCCAGAAATAACTAACGAAATAAAATCCAAAAACCGTCTTAGACAGCTATGGCAACAAACCCGTGACCCCGCCATCAAAAGAAAATTAAACAGCAAAATAAAATTCATCCGCTCCATCATCTCAACACACCACTCCGATGAGTGGGACAAATTCTTAGACTGTCTCGACCCCAATTAAATTTACAAACTAAACAAAGCCTTACTAAAAATCACCCCAGCAAATCACCCCCTAATAGGTGCAAACGGCCCCCATTTATTCAGCAAAAGAAAAGGCAGAACTTCTAGCAAATACCTTCCAAAACCAATTCACTGTAAACGCCGGCCCCCCTCACCAGAAGTATCCAGTAGCATTAATCAAATTCTATCCCAACCAGTTATATGCAAAGACTACACGTCCCCAGCCGCTATACATAAAATCCTCAAATACCTACCGAAACGTAAAGCACCTGGAGAAGACCAAATAACTAATACAGCCCTTAAAAATCTCCCCAAAAAAACAGTTCTTTACCTGACCAACTTAATTAACGGATGCCTCCGCTTAAATTACTTCCCGGTGGCTTGGAGGAGGGCAGTAATCATCACCATCCCTAAACCCAACAAAGACCACAACCAACCAGAAAATTACCGCCCAATAGCCCTTCTATCCTCCCTATCAAAAGTTCTGGAACGGGTAATCTTAGATAAAATCACGGCCGCAATAGGTATAAAAATACGTAGCGAACAATTTGCATTCAGACCCCAACATTCGACTACCCTCCAACTCGTAAAACTATCGGACAATCTAAGCATTCACTCGAATAACAAAGAAAAAACAGCGGCGATATTTCTCGATGTATAAAAGGCCTTCGATCGAGTGTGGCATGAAGGCCTTCTGCATAAAATGTTAAAACTAAACACCCCTCTCCATCTCTGCAAAATTGTTGCTGGCCAGGTTATAAAAAGAGTTAGTGGGTCGTGAACTCGGGTCCGAGTTCATTTTCACTTCGGGTCGAGCGAGATCGAGAGTATCGAATTGTATTGTTTTGTAAGTTGTGTTAATAAAGTGTTATGAGTAATTTAAATTGTTGTCGATTATATTGAGATTGTAGAAGTTAACATTTAGTAAGTATAGGTAGAGGTAGGTATTACCTACATATTAATATTAATATACCTATTTAAAAAGCAAGCCAAATGTATTATAGTATACATGTATAGTATAAATGTGTTGTGGACATTATTTTGCATTTAGCAACTGAAGGAAGTGCATTCCGCGGAAGTGATGAATTTGTAGAAAATATTAGGTAAATCAAATCAAAGTGGAAAATTTTTTAAATTTAATAAATTTAGTTTTACATTATAATGATCCATTAATAGAACATCTTGAACTTCATAAAAAAGAGGGTTTAACATATTTTTTTGCATGGCATCCAAAATTAATTTTTAGATATTATAGCTACTAGAATAAAAAATGAAATAATTAGCAATATTAAAAAATCTAAATATTATTCCATTCTTTGTAACTGTACACCAGATATATCTCATAAAGAACTAAATTATACATTATGTAGTTAGAAATGAAGAGGGTTGTATAATAGTCGAAAGTTTTCTTGTATTTATTCGTGTGCATAAAAAAACCGGCGAAGCCTTAGCTGAAGATATTACTAATATCATTTTGCAAAATAATTTACATTTAGATGACTGCCGTGGTCAGTATTACGATAACGGTGCTAACATGGCGGGAAAATTAAAAAGAGTTCAATCTAGAATACTTTCAAAAAATGATTTGGATTCTTTCATTCCATGTTCTCTATATTGTTTAAACTTTGTAGGAGTTAACACTTCAAAATAATTATCGGAAATTGAAACATTTTTGAAGTAGTACAAAAATGTTTTAATTTTCTTTCCAGTTGTATTTAAAGATGGGACATTTTAATGGAAAACTTACATTTATCTTTAAAGAGTTACAGTACAACAAGATGGTCTGCAAAACAAAAAGCAGTAGAGCATTATATTTCCAATTGAATATAGTTATTAAGGTATTTGGTTTATTGAATAATGATATATCATGCGAAGAAGCTAAGTTTGATGTTAAAACATTATTAAAAGCTATAAATTAATTTTCATTTATATGTATGTTAACTGCTTGGGATAAAATTCTTAATTCCATTGATAGAATAAACAAACTGTTACAAAGTTCAACAATTTCAATTGATATGGCTGTAGCTCATCTACGGGCTTTAATAAAAAATTTTGAAAAATTTAGAAATGAAGATATTGATGAAATATTAAAAGAAGCAAAACAAAAATCTGAACAATTAGGCATATTACCTGAATTCCCAATAACTAAAAATCGTAAGAGAAAAAGAATGGACAATGAATTAGTAGAAGACAAAATTACAACTCTAAATGGAAAGCAACAATTTCATATCATAATAAAAGCTGCCATAGATAATATTTTAACAAGGTTAAGAGATTGTTTCAAATCTATGCAAACTATTGCAATAAAATTTTCATTTTTAGATGGAAAAATGTTATTTAGAATGTCATTAAGTGGTATAAAAAAGCATACAATTGATTTATGCAATAAGAACGAAAAAGAATTAAATAAAACTGAATTTTTATATGAAATAGAAAGTTTCAAAGAACATTTGTTTGTTCTAAATGAAAAAAAAAAAATAAATAAAATACGGATATTCATTTGAAATTTGAAATTTTATTTATAAAAATAATTTGCAAGATGCTTATTATAATATTTTTATTGCGTATAAAATATTTTTAACTTTACCTGTAACTTTAGCTTCTTGTGAAAGAAGTTTTAGTAAATTAATATTAATCGAATCTTATGTAAGATCATCATCAAATCAAGATAGACTAAACCATTTGTCAATTATTTCAATAGAAAATAACATCGCCAGAAGTTTAGAATATGATGATTTAATAAAAATCTAGAAAGATTAACATTTGAATTAATATGTTTTAATGATAAATTATTTTATTAGGCGTTAAGTACTTATTGGTATATAATATATATATATACATTTTTTTTATTGTATTTTTTTTTTTTATTGAATAATTAATAGTTAGTAATATTTTTTTTCCCCATTGTAATGTGTATTAATAACTTTGTATTAATTTTAAATTGTGTTACAATATAAACATATATTGTAAAAGATAATAAAGTAATAAATATTAGGTACCTATATATAAAATATTTAATTATAGTGTATTTTGTATTCTGTGTCTGATAAAAGGGCGCTAATTTCATATTTTGCCCCGAGTAAAAAAAATGCTAGATCTGGCACTGGCTGTAGCCCACCTACCAGCAACTAGAGGACACCCATTTGCCAACAATTTCATATGGAAGACGGTTTTAGATCAAACTTTAGAATAAGTTCAGCAACATCCTTAAGTCTACAACCAGTTTGTAAACATTTTTGATTAGATATGACATATAACTTTATTTATGGACCAAACTTTATAAATGATTTTGGAAGTGAAATATGGACAAATAATGTGTAATGAAATGATAGTTGTAGAAGTATAAATAATAAATAAGATTATTAGTTGTAAAAGTAAAAAAAAAGTTAAATTTAGGTATAACAGTATAAAAGTTAAGTGTAAGGTATAAAAGTATATAAAATGTATAAAAATTAGAATTAAAAACATAAAATATAATAGTATAATACATGGATTACTATTATATTTTATGACCATGTAAAAATAGTAATCAAAATAAAAAAATTAATTAAAAATTGTAAATGTATAAAAAATATGTATAATATATAGGTCAATATAAAGTTTTAAAAAATGTGTTAAAGCTTGCTCATTCCCAACTCGTTTGCGTTAGAAGTTTGATCTCTTATCTAAACAGAAAATTCATAAAACGCATAAAAAATATAATTAGTTTTATAATTATGGTTTAAGTACCGTAAGATTATTGCTGGCCTGGTGCATTTCAGTATAATATTGGTTCTCCAATATTCTAAGTTTTTCTATAAAATTATGAAAAAAACATAAACCATAATACATATATTTAAAAACAAAATCAAAATTGGTCATAGATTATTACGTATAAAATCCCAGGTTATACCTATTGGATGCATCCCAAAAAATCTTCTGAGTTGGTTATGGAATGATTCTAAGTAATTATTAGTTCGTATTTCACTCCCAAAGACACTTATAAAATTTGATCTAACTTGAAGCATTGTACGTACCTGTTAATTAAAACAGTCATTTATACAGAATTATAATATTAGATATTATAATTACGAGTGAATATTTAACATACTCAATCAAAAATGTGGCCATACGGTTGTAGACTTCAGGATGTTGCTGAACGTATTTTAAAATTTTGCCTAAAACTGCCTTCCACACAAAATTGTTGTCAATTGGAATGTCCTCTAGTAGCTGGTAAGTGGGCTATAGCTAAAACCTAATATACATAATGTGATTATATATAAAATTAAATAATTTCCACTTTTTGATTCTCAAGTAGCTTAAATTAAGATATAAAAAAGTATATAGGTACCATACGGAACACTCAAGCGGCTATGTCATTTGTTCTTATTAAATCATACACTAAATTGTATTTGCGTTGACAATATCTTACAATTGACTGTAATAAAAAAAAAATTGAAATTATTATATATTTTTGTTATTCCTTATTTATTTTAGGTACTTGGTAGTAATGAAACAACAGCACTGTAACTGACTCTCTGGAAATATTATTTGGACTGCATTCATCAATCCACGGTCATAGTCCGTTGTTATTGTTACCTAATTGATTATATTGTAACGATAGTAGATTATGGACTATATGAAAAAAGCAATGTATATCTCTTCGATGGCACTAAATACAAGGGCATACATCATTGGAAATGACTAGAACATAAGTTAATAAAATAAAATTATTCAATTTCATTATCAATATTTTAATCAATACTAAATCAACTTATAAAATTTTTATAAACTATTTGAAATGTCATAAATGTTCCTCTTCTAAATTTTTTGGGAGTGCTCGGAACAGTTGTGAATGTACTGTCACATCGATATGACGGTATTTAGTTCCACATTAAATCTTTGTATAAAATTAATGTTTGCAAATACAAACTCCAACAAATATTCCCTGAACAGTTATTGCCTGTTGAAAGAATGGCGAAGGTGGGTCTTGTACCGTTGTTGTGTATGTAATGTTCTTTGGCATGTTCAATAAATTTACTAGTGCCTATATGGTTTCTGGGGTTTTTGGCCGTCGACTGTTTCACATTATTTTACACCTGCGCTGTGCTTGGCTAAATGTGTATTTAAGGCTACCACAGGGATGACTAAAAGCACATGATATACAAAATAATAATTATTTAAATTTCTAGTATTTACTATTTAAGATAAAAGATACTTTACTTAATAATTTCTTTGTTGTACAGGTGTCTGATGGACGTAGGCATTGTAATATGATGGCAATTACCATCTGCAGCATTCAAAAGCACTATGATGAATTGAGTATATTATTAGATAACACATCTATAAAATTTGATATAATTATACTAGTTGAAACTTGGTTAGGAAGGGATAATATTGTTGTTGGCAATTATTAATTACCTAATTATTCCGTATTCTACACTAGATTTAATAAAAACTAAAATGATGGTGTTATAGTTTTTATAAAAAAAACTCATTAACTATAATCTCCACTTTAGAATTGCAAACACAGTCGCATATTGTTTTGGAAATCTAAGTGAAAAATGGAATACTAGTTGTTTAATTTATACAATGTACAGATTTCCAAACAATAACGTAGAATTGTTCTTAAATGAATTACAGTACACCGTTCTGGAAAAAGCCAAAAAAATAAATGCTGACTTTAAAATATTGATATAAACATAGATTTACTACGTACTTCAACAATTTCTAATAAATACCTTGAATTCTTAGCTGAATTTGGATACTATAAATTGATCAATACTATCATTAGACAAGAATCAAACTCATGTCTCGACCATATATTTATGAAAAGTAACACAATTAAATATGTAAAACTAATAGTCAGTCCAATAACAATAACTGATCATTATCTAATACTTCTAAGTATTGGGAATCTAATAAGCAATAAAAAAAATACACCAAACCCTCTCACCATTACTAAAATAGACAATTCTATATTACCAAATTTAATATCAAATCAATCATGGTGTACTATATTAGCACACAGTGATGTAAATTACACTACTAAATATTTTATCAATACATTAAACGACATAATAAAATTGGCATCTGTTAGAATTCAAATTTCTTCAAAATTAAAGAAAATCGAGCCGTGGGTAACCTCAAAATTAATAAAAACAATCAGGGATAGAGATCTTCTTCACTTTAAAATAAAAAAACAAAATACAAATGATAAACTAAAAAACATTATAAAAACTTCAGAAATAAAGTCACTCAATTAATTAGAAATGCTAAAAATATATATTATAAATCGGAATTAGAAAAAGCAAATTGGAAATCCTAAAATGAGTTGGAAATTAATTAATCATTTTATCGGTAGAGGTAATAAGCAAAACATTATGAAAAATATAATACTACATAATGATACAGAATTAAATGCAAAGGAAAATGGTCAAATTATTTCAAGTAAATTCAATGACTTCTTCATAAACGTAGCATCAGATCTACTTACAAAGTTAAGAAATGAACAAAATGAAATTCATAATATAGACACTCTATTTGCCAACCACATCTCAAGTAAACCAATATTTAATCAATTTATTCTTACCAACGAAAGTGAAATTACAAATCAAATCTCGAAACTAAAAAATGGTTCCTCACTGGGTCTAGATGGTATTACGGTTAGTCTATTAAATGAGAATAAATTTACATTAGCACCCCCATTAAAACATATTTTCAATCTTAGTTTATTAAATGCAATAGTACCTGATTTATTTAAATTGTCTATAATCACACCAATATTCAAAAAGGGCGAAACTAATTTAATAAATAAATACCGACCAATCTCAATGATTTCAAACATTCCTGAAATATTTGAAAAAATGATTAAAGATAGATTGGTAACATTTTTAGAAACTAATAATATTATTCACCAATCTCAATACTGTTTAAAAAAAGGTAAAGGCATAGATCAAGCTATCGCGGAAGTGACTCAATTTATTTACAAATCTTTAGATGATAGTAAGAAATGTGCAACAGTCTATTTAGATCTTGCGAAAGCATTTGACACTGTTGATCACAGCATACTATTACACAAGTTAAATAATTTAGAATTACGTAATAATGCTTTACAGTTGTTCTCTTTATATTTAAGTAATAGAAAACAATGCGTTAAAATAAATGAATCTATTAGTTCGCTGTGCCTTGTCAAATGTGGGGTTCCACAAAGAACAGTAATCTCTCCTATACTTTTCAACATACAACTAAACGGTATTCACTCACTTCCTTTAAAAAGTCAGCTAGTTTGTTACGCAGATGATACAGTTATGCTATGTTCAGGTGACTCCTGGGATGAAATATTAAATTTAATAAAATTAGATTTAAAATTAATGAAAAAATGGTTAACTAAAAATAATCTATTTCTAAATTTAGATGAAACATGTGTTGTTCCTATGCTTTAAGAGATAATGTATTGGGATAAATAAATAATACTAGGAGCGCTTTTCTCATTTTAAATATGGCTGCCCATGTAGGATAGAATCATTTATAGAATATGGATATAATGACATTCTCCATTGAGTTTTTTTTTTTTGTTATAAATCGTTAAGTTCAAATTGTTAATTGAATTTATTATAGTTAATTTGTTAGTTGGCTTACTAAATTAAAGTTTATTGTGGTTGGTATATTTAAAAGTTCTTTTTTTTTTTAATACATGCCAAATATAAACAATAGTAATAGTAAATATACTGTACCTACTAAGAATAATTACTTATGGTTGTTCACAAAGGTTAATATCCTTAAAAAGTACACAATAAAATTACATTTATAATTTACAATCAATGGGTTAGAAATAAAATACACAAGTAATACATTTTATTTTAAAACAGTAATTTTTAAACTATAAATTTATCTTCGGCAAATATAGGTTTACTTAAATTATCAATAGCACCAATAATGGTCATTATGTCATTGGCTAAATTTACATGAGCCCACTAAATTTTAAAAGTTTTGAGTAGCTGATTTATGAGTTCAATATGCACTCGAGCACTTGCAATATTTTGATAAAGGAGAGCTTTTTCTTTAGAAAATTGTTTTTTACCCCTTAAAAAGGGAGGTTTTATAAGGGTCAAATTATACTTTTTGCAGGTATCATCTATTTGACGGGCACTGAGTCACTATTGATAGATCTTCAATATATAACTTTAAATTTGCTCTCAAACGACCGGCAACAAAAAAGAAAAATGAATAATAACACTCGTAATCAATTTTTCTATCTTACATGTATTAGTTGATTTTTTGTCAACCAGAGTGCGACTAATTGTTTGCTTTTGCCAATTATCCAACAAAACAAAAATAAAAATTCACAATGATCACTGTGCACAAGTAAACAACTGCAGCTGTGAATCAATAAATATAGAATGTAATTATAAATACTTAGGTATCGAAATCAGTAGTAACATGAGATGGAAGAACCATATAGATGTATTAACCAAAAAACTTTGAAAGATTATGTACATATTAAGAAATTTAAATAATGTACCAGAATTTCCAAAACTTTGGCAGATTTATTTATCATTGGTGGAATCAATAATCTCATATGTTATAATAGGCTGGGGTGACGTTCTTGAAAATACATATCTCAGCTACAAATTTTTGAAAATCAAATTATTAAATTATTGCTTATAAAGAACGTATGTACCCAACAACTATATACAGAATTAAATGTTCTTCCTGTTAGGAAACATTATTTAAAAATAACGGCTATATTTTTAAAAAGTCATAATTTATTACAACCTATAATGCATGGAATCAACACAAGATACGCAAAAAATAATTTTTTAATTAAAAAAACCACATCTAGTAGACATTTTGAGGAAATTGGTACCAAATTATGTAACAAAATACCATCCGAAATAATAACCATTCCAGTTAATTTATTTAGAAAAATAATTTTGCAATGGCTAATGGAGTCTCATGACGAATTAATTATATAATTAATGTTAGAGTATTTGTTAATACAGTGTAATCAATTTTTAGTTAATTTAGTTTAAAAATTTTAGATGCTTTAAATTGTATATTTTTGAAAAATTCACAGCTTCTTTTTTTATTTAATTAATGTTACAGTATTTGTCAACACAGTGTAATAAGTTTTTAGTTCATTTTAGTTTAATATTTTAGATAATTATGATTGTATATTTTTGCCTGTAAGTTAATGAAATTATATTTTTATAGTTATATTTATATACTCTTGGGCCCCAGGAAAACTAAAGGGAAATTAATTCACCTTAACATATTGTTTTTTAATTTTATAAAAAAAATTGAGCAAAGGTTTATAAAAAATGTTTCATTTGCCGATGTTTTTGAGCACATCATTACAGATATAATAGACAATAAACCAATATATTTTTCTTGTTCAACTTACGGACAAGAAATTATTTCATTTGCAGTCACTTACTACGTGAGAATGAGAATGAGACAATTTTCATACCAGGAAAATAAAAAGAAAAAACTTGATAGCCGCAACAAAAAGAAAATTGACAAATTTTGCAAGACTTAACTCTCGGGAACAATATTAACATTTAATAATATTCTTTTGTGCATAATATGTACATACTAAATAATAAATATTTGATAAAACGTGATAACATTTAAAAGTATTATTGTTTTATTTATTAATCTATTCAAGCAAAATAAACATGAATTTATTATTATTATTTAAATTCTCTCATAACCTCAAATAAGTTATGAGTATAACCTGCAGCGCTTTGTGAATTGTGAGTAAAATTTGAACTAAATTGTCTTCATTAAGCGGATCTAGTATAGTGGGCCGGAGGGGTAGGAGTAGTCCGACCTTATCTTCTAAGACCGTGCTCACCTATATTACAATAGCATGCTTCATAAACAGTATGGCCAAATCTCATAAAATAATGTTAATTTCCTACTGATTTGGTTACTTGTGACAATTTCAAGATGTTGGCAGTTTCCCTTTTGTATATTCTGTGGAATAACTACAATATATAAGCGATAACTGATAAGAGTAATAAAACTGTTAATAGTCAAAACGTCAATTTCAAATTGTTTATTAGTATTTTTCATTTTAAATTATTTGACATACCTATTTTGTATCAAAAATGGACGAAAGTGACACATCTTGTATTGAATTAATTTTAGAAGTATTCTTTGATGTACAAAGTCAAAAATTCACATATACGCCGCAGGAAAATCACATTCAATATTTATTATTAATGAGTAATATTTGTAAAACTCACTTCCGTTTAGTGTAGTTTGAAGATTGGATTCACGAATATAGTGTTCGTGATTTTCACGATCTATTTAGAATGTCACTAGACACATTTGTAAAGTTAGTTACAATATTGAGCATTAATGCACAATTAATAAAATCATATAATGGAGGAAATAAACCCATTTCATTTCCTAACAAAATATTAATAGGCTTATGATATTTTGGATGGGAAACTTCAATAAATTAAATTGGAGATTGTTTTAATATTACGTAGTCAAGTGTGTATAATATTGTACAAGAGGTAACAAATTGTTTATCTACAAATATGGCAAGACAATTTATTAAATGGCTAAACATAGAGGAATGTGTCATAATTTAAGATGAATTTAGAGTGAAAGCAAACATGCCTGGTAGTTAATGATTATTTATCTTATTATTTATTTAATACTTAATAGTTTATTTCAATTTAATTATTAGGTGTTATAGGGGCAATCGACGGTTGTTATATTACTATAAAAGCACCAAATTCTCAACAAGAAGGCTACACATATAGAAAACTGAATAAAAGCGTCATTATTCAAGCAGTTTGCACAACGAGTAAAATATTTATGAATATTTGTGTTGGATTCCCTGGGCGAGTACATGATGCTCGTGTTCTTAAAAACTCTGAAATTTATAAAAAATTAAAAGAAGAAGGACCAAATGATCTATTTTATAACACACATTATTTATTGGGAGACTCTGCCTATCTAAATCATTCTTAGTTAATTTCACCAAATAAAAACTATGGCAATCTTTCAGTTAGAAAGAAATCATGAAATTGTCATCATTTTCAAACTAGGGTTGTAATTGAGCATAGTTTGGGTCTAGTAAAAGGAAGGTGGCGCAGAATATTTTACCTAAATGTAACAAATGTTGAGAGGGCTCCTTACAAAAATCTGACATGTTGCATACTTCATAACTTTTGTTTAATCAATAGTGATATTTTAAGTGAAATAATAGAGAACAATCAATTTGATGATACTTATCAGGTTCACATATCACAAAATATAAATAGAAATGAATCTGGTAATGCTAAAAGGGAAGAATTATTAATTATTATGTTTCCTTAGTTAAGATTATATAATTAATATTAATTATTATATTTGTTTTATAAGTTGTTAATGATTTCCCTTGTGTTATTAAACAGTTATTTATATAATTTAATAGTGTTAATACTTATTTCTAATTGTATATAATTGTATTAAATAAATATTTAATAGAAACATACTACCATCAAAACAAATAAAAACATAAATGTAAATCTTACAATTTATACATTTTTATTATTTTTTGAATTAAGAACAATTAAGAAACTAAATTTAATTAACAAGCAAGTCTTACAATTTATTCCGTTATAAAAAAATAAAAATTTAAGTACAAATAAAATTTTTTTAGTAAAATCTTCTTTTTTTTTAATTTTAAATTAATACATTGCACTTTGTTTAATTAAAAACAATAAACTAAACTTAATTAACAATCATCAGTCTTAAATTTCCGTTGTTTAAAAATAAAAACCTTAAATTCAAATGAAACATAATTAATGAGATATTCTTTTTCTTTTAAATTATAAAATTGATATAGGTACATCACTTTTATTTAATCAGAATAAGAATCTGTTCTTAATCTCTTTTTTTTTTTACTAATATTGTTAACTAGTTTAGAAAATAAACCAATCATTTGTTTGCTTTGGTCATTTTGTGTTTGTTTGTTCTTTTTTATTTCTTCAAACTGTTTATTTTGCATTTCTAAAACTTCTTTGTGTTGTTTTGACTTATGGTTTAAAATATCCAATAGGCTTATTTTATTTTTTAGTTTTAAATTTTTTTAGGATTTGTATAAATGTTGTTTAGACCAGCTGCTGAAGTAGATGGTTTATTATTATAAGCGTGTGTTGAAACTATTATTTCATATTTTTCTAGTGGTTCTTGAGTTTTTGATATGTTATTTTGGGTAATGATATTGTCCGTTATATGAGTATTAGATGGCAATATATCCAATAATGCAGGTGGAGAAACTTTATGTTTATATTTGATGGCATGCATAGCATGATAATACGGAAGTTTTTTTTAGTAGCTTAGCTAGTTTTGCAGACATTATCTTTAAATTCCAAATATTTACTTTCCGAATTCTTCCATTTTTGGTCACATTTTTTCCCTACATCTTTTTTTGTTATTGGCAATTAAAAACCTAAGTTTACTTATATCATTATAAATTTGTTGACAAACTTTACATTTTGTAGACTTTTTGACTGCGAGTTTGTTTTGATATAGGTCGTATGTAATTATTTCTATAAATTTTTCAGTAGCTTCATTATCTTTTGGTGTTGACTGGAAAATAGACCAAACGAAGCCTTACACAAACAAATAAAAACATATAAATAAATGTAAAAATGGTGTTTTAGGTATATATAATTATTATGTTATTTTTCTTCTCCAATGCTACTCCTCTCATCTACTACTACCCATGATAAACTTAGTTTATCATGCTACTAGCCATCCTATTCTTCAACCTCTACTTCACATAGACTTCAAAATATACCAAAAGCATTATTAATTATTAATTCTTAATTATCTTGAATATCTTGATGTGAAATATAAGTGGTTGAATCAGTTAAATCATCTGAATTGTCGTCATTACATGACGTATCTTTTACATTTGATTTTCCCTTTTCTGGTAAAACTACACCTATTCGTTTTATTTTTTCTCCTTCAATAAATGCCAATACTTTTCCCCCACCCATTAAAACAGAACGTAATAATAATAATTTATTTATTAACAGTAACAAAACTTTACATAATAATTATAATTAATTTTTTATTTTAACTGCTTCGCCTATGTGACAATAGACGTGAGTTAACATAACATAATATAATTAAATGTACCATAAAATACATTTTATGTGTAGTAATTATCTAAATTAACATTTTTTAAAAAATTTTTTTTATATAATATAACTGTAACTTAGTAGCTAATTTTTTATAAATAATTTAAAACAAGCATACTTTTTACAATTCCGTATATATACTGGAAGTTTTTCATATAATTTTATACCAATTATTAGATGACTGTCATAAACTCTGGTAGTATTTACTCTAGGAATTATGAAGTGTACAATTAAAAATTTAAAATCAAGAATCAAAATATGGCGTGAGATTTTATTCATCTTTAGTAAGAACTTCACAAAGAATTTCTTTTTTATTTTCTATATTATAAGTGAGTTGCTCACCATCCAACACTACACTTTTAAATTTTAAAGACTTTACAAATCATAGAAAAATACAAATACAATTTTAAAATGAAGTAAATATTCAGATATCCTACATATTCTACAACATAAAATACCAGAAAAAATTTTGTAAAAAAATTTACAATTCTTTGAAATTCTGAAAATAATGATTCTAGAAATTTGAAATTTATACAACATTTACATTTTACTCTTATATACATCATAGATATGATGATATAATTTTTTAAATATATTTACAAATAGTTTTTGGCAGTTATATTTTTGCATAGGTATATTATCAATATATATATATTATATATAAATTTCGGCTGAGAATCGGGATTTACCAGAATAAATGATTTATCATTATTTTAAAAATTAATATACCTATGTATATTATTCATTATTTTAATTTGAATCTAATAAAACTTGATTTTTTTTTAAATTAAAATATTTTCAACATTTTCAAAAAAAAAAAAAAAAATATTAAACATTAAGACATAACAAAAATGTGAAAATTTAATAATATCATTATGTAGGTATATTGATTATAATGGCAATACAATAATTAAATTGTATTAAAATAATTTGAATACGAATTAAATACATAACAAACAAACTTAGAAAAATAACTGCTAACTATTTGTAATTATAACAAATTATTACAATAATCAATTCTTATAAAAATTATTTCACTAAGTTTTCATATTTCATATAGTATCATCAGATTATATATACAATTATACATTTTATTTTATTGTGGAACCAATGAAAAACTCTAAAATATCCTGACCAATAAGGTAAGTAGATAATAATCTGATGTGTTTTATTGATTACTGTCAGCTATACTAGTGTGTTTTTAAAAGTACAAAATACCGCTCAACTTCAAATATGGTTTCAATATTATCCTATTTATTGTATTGGTGAATTAAAACATTTTACAAATGAGTATCAAATATATGTATGATTTTGTATATATTAGATTTAAGGAGCTTCGTGTAGCAGACCCCCACTGGTAATCACCATCCTAGAGTATAGGCCAGTCAGACACTGATTTTAGGGACAAAGGTGCTCCTTGTCTTTTATAGTAGCCCATATAATATTACATTTTAAAATCACTGTGGTATCTTACATATACTGTTTTCGATACTATAATACAGAAATTATTCAACCGTCAAACTCTTGTCAAATTTTTCAAAACGTATTTATAAAACAAAATGTATTTTATACTTTAAGAATTTAATATTCTTCTTATTTTCTATTGTCGTCTCTCCTAGCTATTTAGGGTCGTCCACCCTAGTTCTCAACTTCCACAGAACTCAATCTCCTGCATCCTCCTCTTTTACATGTACACCAATCTATTCTTACATATTTTGAATAATATTAGAGCCACTCACATACAATCCCTTATATATTAATTTCTTATTTTAAGGGGCCTCGTGACTGCCGTATTTTAAGGAGTATTAAATAGGCAACTTATCATTCTTTTGCAGAAAGGTCTTGTGCTTGTGTGAGTCGTAAATGATCATTAGTGTTAGTAATCTGTATATATC
>JAIPRL010009335.1:0-17849 GCA_025469235.1 Pemphigus obesinymphae | reverse complement strand
TTGTAGAAGTTTATAGCTAACTGCTAGATGTCTCTGCAGTTGAAAAGGTTTTTGTAATGTTTTGATAAGAACATTTTCTGGTCAGGAAATCATCTCTCGTCGCGCAACCATAGTATCTATAGCCGTGATTTATATGCATTGATTAATTCAAACATCTTCAAATCACTGATTACAGTACAATATCTGTTATCAAAATTTGTCAAGAGCTGTTATTTTCAATTTCTAAGGTCACCAATTTAATTTACACGGAAACATAAGCAGTGACATAGCCTTGATCATGAAAAATTAGATAGAGATGTCAGCAACAATACGAATTTTAGTCAGATATGCGCATCCCTAATTTTTCCCATATATTAGGTTCTATGATGATCTAATCATTCAACAATTCTAATCTATGATGATAGCTTGAAAATGTATGCTTGATATATGTAACCAATGAGTAGTGGAGAACTTAATACATGGTAAAAGTGGGGATACTTCACAGAGATGTGGGTATCAAAATGTTGCTGACATACCTATCTATTTTTTTATGGCCTTGATATCGTTTAAGCCTCAACAGTTCTATGTTTATATTAGTTATTTGTGGCAGTTCGAAAGTTCTCTATTTTCTACTCATTTTTTCTATTTGTGTTCGAATATCGAATTTAATTTTTAAAATTGTGAATACTGAATAGTGACGTTAGTAGGTACGTTACTTTCTGTAATTTGTAGTGAGTAAACACCAATAATTAAATGTTAACAATACAATAATTACAATTACAATAACGTTTTTTCGCAATATTGTTTTACATTGATATTATAAATTATTATTACAGCACAGTGACAGGGTAAGTTTTAATAAAAATGAATATCTAAATTTATTGAACCAAATTTTGAATATGAAATCATTTTTTTAACGAATAATTGATCAAATATTTTGTTACAGGTGAAATGCGTTTGTACGAGGTGCAGGAACTTAAAGACGACTCACTAATATCAGACGAAGAAGTAGTGCCCGAGGGGCAAAATGACGATGACACTGATCAGTCATTTTCTGATAATGAATCGTCATCAGATTCTGGCATAGGTAAATAGATAATAAACTAAACATTTAATTATCTATTCTATGTACATAAATTAACATTTTTATCATTAATCCTGAAGTACCACTAATTTACTTACCTTACTAGACTTGAAAATGTTCAACTCATCATTATATTGGTCCTACAAACTCGAAATTTGGTAAACGCATAGATACACAATGTCATATACAAGACCCAAGAGTATCATATAAAAGTTTTAAAATCCTTAATCCTAAATCCCACCTGTAGGATAAAAAATAATTAAAAATATTCAATTATTCAGATTCAGCATTCTATTAGTCAGACCTTAGTGGGGAACTTTTAATTTAAGATTTTACTGTTAATTCTTGTACTAAATTTCAAGTTGGTCATATCTATAGAACAAAATAGAATATCTATAGAATAGTCTATAGCAGTGGTCGGCAACCTTTTTGGATTCTCGGGCCATATTCACAAATTAAAAAGAGTTCGCAGGCCAGACAAAAATAAAAATTTTATATTCTTAAATTATTTACTATGAAAAAAATACTGTCTAAAACTTTAAAACTTTAAAATAATAAAATGTATAAAATAAAAATTACAATTTTTTAATATAATTTTAATATAAAAGTATGGAAATTACAACTGTTTGGTAAAATGTTTAATGTTTAATGTGATTTTTGTTGTTGGATATTGTTTATTATTTTTCAATTTCTACATTAAAATTACTTGTGCCCGCTCTAAGTACATGGTGGAAATGGTCGTCAGTTAAGCGTGATCTGTATATGGGTTTTTAATTTTTTCATATGAGATAAGGCCTGTTTAGAATGGATCCAAACATACTAAGTATTAAAATATGACTAATAAAACACCCGTACGAAAAAGACAACGTTCAATTATATTTATGCAATTTTGTCATTCTAGAATTTAAAGTTGTATACAATAGCTGCTGGAGCCGGATGTATAAAATAGTGGGTTGGAAATTTTCTGTTGGTCGGTAAATTAAATTTACTCTTAACCTTATTTTACATTTTATATATGTATTACCATATATTATAATCAATGGTAATACATACTTTGGTATTCTATCTAATTTTTAAATTTACATTCATAATCCTTTTAAATTTAATAATGTTAAATTTACAACAACATTAATTAATAACTTTTACATCTTTTATTTCCTAAAATAGTGACAATTTTAAGGTGCCTATATAATATATATGTAGACATATTTTTTTAGCTAATTGTAGTTTAAACAGTTGGGTAAACGAGCAAGATCAGCCTGATCATAATTCTGACAGTGAGTTTGATACTACTAGTGATGATGATATATTGGATGACCGTGATAATGACATAACAGATGACGATAGTGATGAAACGTCAGATGACAGTGATGATAGTGATGATGACATGCTGGATGACAGTGAAGAAGGAGATGATTTACAAAATAGTCAAGATGATTCATCAGATGATGAAATTCCAGATGTCTTACAAGATGGTGGAGATATAAATGATAATGATCTTGATAGCAGAGATGAAACTGAGGAGTATGATGAAGAGGAAGAAGATAAGGTTTTGGCACCTTCTATTTCAGCTAGTACAGAAAGAAATAGAAACCATCTGCCTAATTTGTGTGTTAGTAGTGCTTTAATTGGTGGATTTTCTTATCAGCCGAAAATAAATGTTCTAGCTCTTGGTTTCTCTAATGGTGATATATTTATGTATGCACTTTTTTTCTGTAAAATAAAATTAGCATAATTAATTTTATTTAAAAATATAATTGTTGTAAGGTATAAAAATTTGAACGCAAAGAATGAACATTTAAGGACTAATGATAATGTTTATTTAAAAAAAGTAATGATTATGGAATTTAATGAAACTGGTGATTACATATATTCAGCTTGTAAGGACAACAATATCTCTGAAACAGAAATGATGAAAGAGTACTTTGGAAACGCTCATAGAAATGGGTTAGTAAATTTAAATAATTAATCTTCATTAATTAGTGAAATTATTTTATTTTAATAGGAGTTTTCTAACACCATTTTCTATTATTGACGATAATACATTTGCTAGGGGTGATGAAGAAAGTGTTGTTCATGGTAAAATACATTAAATTGTATGTAAATCTATATCTAATTATTAATTTTTTTTTTAGTCTGGAATATTTGTGCAAATGGTTGTAGATTTTCATTCAAGAAAAATGGAAACAGTATTGATTCTATGATCACTATCAATAATAGTAGTTATCAACCTAATTTAGCATGTACATCAGGTGATGGAACATTGACAATAATTGATTTATCAACAAAGAAAATGGTTATCCAGGTATTATAAAATTTATTGGTTATGAAGGTATTTCATAATATATATAAGTAATATCATTGATTATAAATTACTATAGATTGGCCATTGGCATACACAATTGTACGCGCCAACTATTCACCCGATAGAGTGCGTTAACAATGAATTAAGTATAATGATATTTCTTATTGTTATATTTCTATGGTTGATCATTGTATTTAGACTAGGAAATGATAATAAACCGGTTTTCGTCACCCAACTACACCCTGCACACGACTCAACCCCCTGTCCAAGTCGAATACGAATAACAATATTGCATTTATTGTTGGAAATCGTTTTCGTAATTTGTTGACATTTGACAACATTATTATTTTTATTTTATGATACAACGTGGCGGTCGTGTCGAAACGGACTTGTTTTACAAGTAGCAGTACACAGATATACCTATCCTAAAAAAAGTATTTTTTTTTTCACTGAACAGTTTTAATTAACCTAAAACCATTTAAATGTGTGGGTAATTATTTATAACATCCTGTAGGTTGGAATTAAACAATACATGGTTAACTTTAAAAATACAAAAATGCTTGTATATATATATACATACTTTGGGCTCAGTTAAATTTTACTTATGTTTACAAAATTGTTTTTAAACATTGATTTTTTTTCAATATTGACATTTAATTTGATATAGGTATATAAATAAATATTAAACACATGCCTGTAAGTATTTTTTTATTTCAAATATAAATATTATTTTATAGACATAATATTATACTTATGCGAATATTCAACTAATATAAAAAGCAGCAAAAATTAAACAAATTTGTTTTGTGTCTTGATTTTAGTTGTACACTAAAATACATCTAAAAACGTAAAAAGATACAATAGTAAATAATAATTAAATGAAATGAAAAATAAACTAAAATATACCTATATTATAATACATTATTTGTTGTCATCATATTATCAGTAGATAAACAAATTAACTACAAAAACTTTTACGATATTATAGAATAAATATATTTATTAATGTATAGAATAATATATTATTGTATTAATTGTGCTGTAATACTCTCAGTTTTGCAATCTACTAGATAGTTTAATTTTGTAATTCCATGTTGGTCCATTTAGTTAGGTGCACCTTAAATATAATGTTATAAATAATAGTTCAATGATGTGCAAATAATGTTCTTTACAAGGCGATGATCTAATTTTAAAGTTTTTTTTGTTTGGAAAGTTCCAAAAGTCTAAATATTATTTGTTTTTAGTGTTTTATTAATTGAAATTGCTCGTTAAAAATTTTGTAACATATATTTGTTACGTTGATCAGTACTTTTAATCCTTGAGTTGGTGATCCATTTACATTGAATATTTTAAATGTTAGTAATAACTGATTTTGATCATTTAAATCTTTCGAAGTAATGAGATTTTATTCGCATTCATTAAAATTAAAATTGTTTAAATATTTGAATGCCAAATATTAATGCATTTTTTCAGGAATTTTCACTAGGCGACAATCAAAAATTTATCAAAATATACTTAAACACTAGGGTGACCAATATACGTACCATTTTTGAGGATTATGCCCCATGTTGTTCCGACAAACTTTAAACGGTTAATTTTTTGACCAGCTTTTGGAAGACTGGTCTCAATTTTGTTATCTACCATTTTTCTAAAAAAAATTTGTTAGAAAATTATTACAATATTCACTAGTTTTTATTGTTTTCCCGTTTTTTAATTTTCAAATTATGGTCACCATACTATACACTTATCAGATGAGGATTTTATGTTTGTACCTCATTATTATTAAAAAGAAATATATGTAATGGAAAAATTATGGAAGGGTATAATTATTACTAATAAGTTATAATATATAATATACCTAATATACAAAGGAATATTATAGTTATATTAGTAATTAAATTAATATTTTTTTCTTAATCATCTTTTGAAAATATTGACAACCTTTAATTTTAATTTAATACTAATATTCGTATTAATAATCAAGTAACCAAAAATAAAATGTAATTTAAATTTCACTTTTCTTTCAATTATTATAAATAAGCAAGAATACATTATTTGTATAAAAAAACATTTATTTAATGAATGAAAATTTTTTGATCTATGTATGTTTATAATGATAAAGACATTTTTCTGTCACATACCAATAATTACTTCATCACACACAAAACTTCACTTTTTTTTTAATTTCAGAAATACTTTCTATGTCACCATTCACTCTCTTACAGAAATAATTATGTCCTTTTAGAATTGTATAGGTACATTTAATAATTTGTAGGTATTACACTATATATAACACTTGATTAATCATAAACAAGTTCATTATTAAAAAATGACTCTGTATTAATACAGTGTCAATATTGAAAAAGTATTACTATTTTCTTCAAAATTACAACTTTCCAAACATTTCATTAAGCTATAAGAACAAATAGTACCAAAACTACAACGAAAAGTGCATGCAGTTGGATTTTTATTATAGCTGTTCTTCTGCCGAATTACAGAAAATAGATTTTCTATTGGATCTTGTGTTAATCTGTTTATCATTAAAAAGTATTTTTGATTTGGTAGATTTTGGTTCATTAATAACTTTTCTGATTCATATAGATTTATAAGAGTTGTTATTATCCATTTTATTTCAATAAAACATGGTGATATATTTGATCTTTTATTTTTTTAATTAACTTTAGTAGCATTTTCAAAAAGTGTGAAAGTATTAAATTTTTAACACTTGAGGATTATGTTGGCTCATAGGGCGTCTATTCGAATTTGCATCGTACAAGTTTTTGCTATTAGTGAAATTGAACATATCATTTATTGTTTCAAAAAATTGTGCTGTGTGTAGTGCACTGTCAGACTTTAATTCTCCTGTAGCAACACAAGTCTTAATAGTCTGGTTGTGTCCGTGGAAATCTCCATATTTACAAGACAACGTAAATGTAAGTGGAGGTTTTATATTATTTATACATTAGTAGTTTAAATCAATAATACTTTATTATATATATATATTTATATATAATATATATAAAGGTATATTAACAACATAAAATAAAAAGAATTATAAGCAGCTAAAATAAAAATACTTGTAATATAATAAACATATTTATACTTTGTATACATTTTTAATTAAATACACACACTTAGGTATAGTAAGCAATTTCAATATAAAGTGTCTCATGAAGAACTGAAAAATACAATAACTTATGTTCTGTTATATATTTTTAAGTTTTTTTTTTTTTTTGTAATAATAACTAGAACTTTGAGTTACCATTTGTATATTTTACATACTTTTTTTTTACAACTAGAAATAAAAATTAAAAATTTTTATATAATCTAAGATAGCCAGATTTTATAAGTAAATTTTTAACAAATTGTTGGTGTTTAAAACTATTAATTAGGTTATACCATTAATTTTTAAAAAATTATTAAAGTTTGTTAAAATTCAAATTTATTTCTTGCTAAATTATATAAAAAAAAAAAACTTGAAAATATTGAACAGATCAAAAGTTATTGCATTTGTCAGATCTTCGTGAGACACTCTGTATATGTATATATATATTTGTTTTTTCTTCATATGTGTATTTATTTATTTAATTAATTAAAATTAAATATGTTTTTGTTATTCAATAGGTACTAATTCAAGTCAGTTTACACATTACCTACATTACTTATATTGGCTTTGACATTATCAAATATACATGGTTTTATAGCATATAATTGTAGTAAACCTAAACTTAATGTAACATCATTTAGTAACTTAGAGGTTGGATATTGTGAAGCACCACCATCACCAATAACAAAAGAAGTATCCAGAATAAAACTTCTCCAAAGAGCTGACATTCGTACAAACAATTATAAATCGTGCTTAATTTCGGTAAATTATTTATTAACCAGGATACACAGTTATTAAAGCTGGAGAAGCTTGAAATTTACTACTGAAATTTAGATCTATTAATATATATTATGCTAAACAGACTGTATGCTATAATGAATTGCCAGTATTCTATAACAATAACACTTATTTTATGGCCCCAAAAACCAATATTTTACTATCTTATGGAAGTTAAATAGATTGTAATGAGTTCCTATTAGATGCATTTTGATTGAATTCGGAATGGTATAGAGTAGTTCAGGATGGTAGCTGGAATTTACTCTTATGACACTATGGAAGCATTGCAAAACCATATACCTATTACTACCACAAGAAATTCAAGTGGCCCAAAAAATTGCTAGACAATCCATGTTTATGTCAACAAAGGATTGCGATTACAAAGTTTAGTAGATGAAGATACAATTGGAAAAATGTTGAAAATAGATTACAAAAGATATGGGGTTGGTTTATCACTTTTGGTACTATTGCATCAGGATTGCTAGGTATATTATATTTTTTCTAGAATATAATTTTCGTTACAATTACCAGTGAACTTAATATATCAATATTACATCAAACTTTTGGTTGGAGTATCAAATTAATAGCCGGTTTATTCTCAGGAATAACACACTATATTATGTATAATATACATAAGAAACCATCATCAAATTATGAATATTTTCTCCTAAATTTTAATGAAAAAGATATTGAAATATTGAAAACGGGCCAATTTCATTTAAAAATAAAAAACAGCAAAACAAACTCAAAACTACTCAATTTAAATATATTTTATTATTATTTATATTCATCATGAACTATTTATACAATAATTTATACATTTATTATCTTTTATAATATTAATAATATTTTTGTCTGCAATTTTAGATTGTATATTTTATCTATTTTAGTTTCTATAACTTCCTATTCCTACTCATTACCTATTTTGAAATATTATAAGCTATACAATTATTTTTACAGTTACATTACTTCACCTACAGTTATTGAGGTATGTCAGTATATAAAATTATTCTTGATGTTTTAGCCAACTTGAAATTAGTTTTTAATTTGTTCTTTGGTTGTAGTATTTAATAAAATTCTCATTGACTCTGGAAATACATAAATAATAATATTATAATTAGTTATACAAATTTTGGGAACTATTTTTATTTACATTTTAAACATATAAAGTCTAGAACACTTTTCAGAAAATTATTCAATAGAAATTAGTGATTTATTGTAATATATATGAGTCTATAATGAAATAAAAAATTGGAACAAATATATTATTTATATAACTAATTGAGTAATGATAGAAACAAAACAAATTCATTAATTAATATTTAAAATATATTAAGTACTTTATGTATGTATATATTATACCATTGTTGCATACAGTCAAATAAAATTTCTATGTTGAGTGCTAAATAGCTCAACTTTTTAATTTATTTAATATAATATATCTAATATTATAATATACTTACAATAAATTGTCATAATTGAGTGTATTGTCACATGCCTTTTATTCATTACCAAACAAATTGTCTTAACCATAAATGTATTTATTTAATAATTGAGTTAGCACAAACTGACAAATTTCCAATCTGATAAAAACACAGTTTTTAGTAATTAATAAAACATATTTGTTATAATATAATGTATGGATGTGAAATGATTTTATTAATTTATTTTAATATAATAATATGTAAAAAAAAAGTATTTCAATGTAGGTACGTAGGTGTCTAAATAAACTCAAAATATGACTTAATTCGATGATAACTTGGTGGTTTGTTGTTTGGGTTTGACACAGCAAATTTGTTTAATGAGTACCATAATTAAAATTAATCAAAAAATAAGAAGCATTAACAGTATAAAAATAAAAAAACAGAAGAATATACGAACATAACAATTTTATCAATAGTTTAACGTGATAAGCGATAAGCTGATTAATGATTATAAAAATAATTGACTGTCGAAACTCCAGTCATGACTGAAATATCTCGGTTTCCACTGCTCGCGCATGCCAAAATCGATGTGAATACTGGCGTACTCTATGCCATCCACCATAACTAACAACAAAATGCAGCGCTTAAAGTGAGTATCTGCCACTCAAAATGCGTACAATTTTATGTATGGGTGGTCAATCTATAGTAATATATAATCAATGTTAATATGTTAAAGTAAAATTTAAAAGTAAATATTATTATCAATAATATTTTATTTCAGTCTAAACCTTATAAATCTGTACTAACTAATTGTGTAACAATGAAACGAAAATCAATACTTGTATGCAGTACTAATGAAGGATCACTCATAACATTTAGTACAAGAGACTACAATATGTTCAATGATGAATTTCTTTTGATATACGCCAACAGTCAACAGATTAGTTCAAGTTACAAAAACCATTATAATAAGTGCTTTAAATAACAGACAAATGAGGTATAATGCAAATGCATTTTTTTTTTAATGTTAACATATATTGAACATATTTTGTTATTTAGGACAACAAATTTGTTTCTAAACTGTCATCTTTTTATTGTTGTTGATAATTCAATAATGTCTGTCGACAATTTTTTGAGGACTTTGATATAAAAAATACGACTTCAAGAAGATTACTCCAAAATAATTAAATTTTCTATCTTCAAATGTTGTTAATGCTACATATTTCTTTTCTGGTCTTCAATAAATGTCCATAAATTGTATGGTATATTTTACATAATATTATTTAGATATTTTGAAAACTACAAATTTAATAATTAGATCCATTTACAAAGAAATTATTGACTTGATACTATATACTATTAATTTGTATTTGATGTTAAATTTAATTTGCTAAATCTGTATATTGGACAATATAAAGTGATTGGGAAAATTTTTATATATAAGTTACACAGCATTATTAAGATTTTTGTTGATATTTTGTTTTAATATAACTTAATTAAAATAATTGTTTTATATTTTATTTTCAAAGAAAATGAAGTTTATATTCTGAGCAAAGCAATGTGTTTTTTCTTTAGTTATTTTTTGTCATTATACTTATTTAATATATTTTTTATCCAGTGTCAATAGTAGTATAGACTATACCATAGTTCTATAGTCTACTCTATTGAATATCCAGTTTCCAGCAAATTAAAAATTGAACACAATTTTGACTTTGGCGGTGTTATTTTAAGAATTACATTTAGTTTAAAATTGAAAATGTTAGTGTTTTTAATTGTATTTATTTTATTTATAAATAGGAATGGTTTTGAATTATATTTTGAATGTAATGTAATTTATCATTACTATTATTATTTTTTAAACTTTATATATTTCCATATTTAAACACCAAAATCATTTTAAAATTTATCTGTAATATTAATAATTTCAATAAAAACATAACTAAAGCAAAAATGTATTTAACTGTGATATGTAATTCCTTAAAATAGCTTATCACTTAACTGAGAAAGACTACTATTATTTGAATATTTTTTAATAATAGAACATCTATTGAGAGGATTGGACTAATTTTAACACAGTTTCCTGCATTTAGAGTGTGTTATAGTGGGAATAACCAATTCCACACTCATAGCTCTTAGGGAATGGACTGTTGAGATTTTCTTAAAAAAGTACACTTCTTAACTATTCTAAACATTGTTAATACACAAAATGTATATTTAACTATGATAAGAATTAAGTAAAAAATGGAACAACATTAAAAAATAACTATGTAAGAATGAAATTGGGGACATGTAAAATGGAGGCAATTTTTTGTTACTATGTTAAAGTGGTTAAGCAATGAAACAGAATAATTAAGAAGTTACAACATATAAAAATAAATAAATCAATTGAGATGAGTTACTAAGCGATCCTGATGAAATTTATGACAAATGTACTAAATACTTAAAATATAAGAATAAGCGTATTTTCTTTATTAACCAAGTGTAATTTGGTTATTGAATTTTATAAACGCAGCTAAAAGTTGAAATATTTTAACTATGCAGTAGTTTGAAGTGTCTATGTTGGTTGTCACAATTAAAATTCTTATACTTTTAGGCAAAAATAAAAAAAATGGTGGATTTGAGGTTTTGAGGGTTTTTTAATGATTTGTGCAAGAAATGTGTATATAGGCATTCTGAAGGAATCTCCAGCTATAAAATCATTTTATAATTTTACGATTCATGTGAAAACAGACCAAAATTGACATTTTAAGTCCCTTAATGTGAAAACGGCTGTCCGCTGATCTTGTGAAGACTTAAGTGATTATATTCAATTAACATGAAAGGGGACTTTAATAATGTATTGTTGATTTTTCAAAATAGCATGTGTGAAGTAAAGTCAAGAAGACTATGTGTCCCATACTCCCATCAAGGTAAATATTCAGATAATATGATAACTTAACTATTATAATAGAGCTTCAACATCTAAGTATATATTATTGCATAGTTGCATTCTTATCCTATCCTAACCTACACCTATTAGAGATTTTTATTATAAAATCATATAAATTATATTATATATAAACAAATAAATAAATAATGTGTTGTAACCTGTAAATAGGTATCTTTTTTTTTTAATCCGAAAATAAGTTAGGTATATGGTTATTAATTTAAATTCTATATTTGAATTAAATTCATTTCTAAATTTTAATTAAATTTTCTAAATTAGTATTTTATACATTATATTATCCAGGTTTAAGACGTTAGAGTTTATATTATAATATATAGATATATAATGGGTAAATAATATAATATTATCTGAAAGAGTGAGTGTACAGTGTACAGTGTGTGTACAGGAGGTACTCCCAAAGGGAGTGTTTCCACCCTCCAACCACCAACTTCAGAAAGTAGTCAGTTCAGTTGGTACAATTAAGTTTATTTGGAAAATAGTATAAAAAGTTAATTAGGTATTTTTTTTTTTTTTGCTTATTTTATGTTTTGATCTTTTATTATTTTTTCACATTTTCAACCCCCCTTTTTTTAAAAAAAAAAAATTTTTCTTCAGAACGGCCCTGTGCGTACACCATAACAAAATTAGTTATTGATTATTCTGAGCGTTTTATTCATAAGTCATAACTCGTAAGCATAATTAATGAAGTAATTATGTGATCAATATAATTAAAAATGTGAGAGAAAATACATATTTTATGCTATATAATATTGAAATAAACATTTAGGTTAAGTGCAACTTATATTATTATTTAGGTAATATAAGCATGCATGGCCCATGGGCATAATATTATATCAATTATCAACTGGGTTTCGCGAATAAGACACATAGTATAACACAACTATCAGTAGTCAATGACAGTGGCATAAACATGATTTTTAATGGAGGGGAGGAGTGGATTAGTAGAAAAAACTTAAAAAAAAGAACCCTCAGATAAATTAGGTACCTATTGGCAAAGCTCTTGCTATAAAAAAACATCATGCGGATCTGTCGCCCACATTTCTCTGTGTATAAGCCACTAGTCAATGATAGAAAAACCAGTTTTGAGTTTGAATGTTCGATCAAAGCTACCATGGTTGAAATATATTAGGTTATTGCAGATATACCCCCTCCCTCTGACGTTAAAAAACATATAGGAAATAAAATTTAATATTACAATGGGAAAAATACTTAATAAAATGAAGGAACTTAGAAAACAAAACAAGAAATTGTATGAAACTAATGAAAACCTATCTTTTGAAGTCCAACAATTGAAAACTAAACTTCATGAAAAGTCATTGGAAAATGCTATTCAAATTGTAGGTGTACCTATTATGCGAAATTGCAAATCTATAGTTAAAGAAATAACTGAAAAATTGAAAATATAATGTGATATAGTGAAAGCATATAGAATATCAACTAAACATTACACCGATATGAAAATAATAATATGTACTTTAAAAATTTATATCAATAATCATTGACAAAATTAGAAGATTATTGTTGGGGAAGTCAAAGACATCGGCTAAAGAAAAAAGTTACAAATATCTATAAGTTCAACTGATATTTTAGTACGAAAAGATGAAAATACCGATGTCATAAGGATTTATGGCAAAAACGACTTAAATAAAATAACATAGGTAAATCTTTTCTTTTCTTAATAAAATTTAGTACCTATATGTAAATATTATAATGAATGATACTATAACTGAGCTAGATGAGTTATATGATATTAAAATAGATATTTTATCTGATATTAATGACTTAAGTTCATATTTTGTAAATAAAATCTTTCTCAATTATTAATTATGTTAAATGATACTTTTACAGTTTATTGATTGTATTATACATACTGAATTCTGGCTTAATAATTGTGTTATTAAATTAAATATTGATGGATTTATTTCTTATAGAACTAAGGAAAATAATTTCAAACAAAATAGTGATATTGTAGCTTTTGTAAACTGTAAGCATATAATTAATAATGTCAGTGTAACGACAACACTTCATTCGATGTAATACGAAAGCAGGGGTGGTTTAAGCGTAGGTGACATTTTACAAGATGTGGCATATTTTAATTAAATTTGACGGGCATTTTTGAATTGAATGTTTTTTTTAGCTTATTACTTTTTTTTAAATAAGTACTTCATAGTATATATGAATGTTTACCAAAAAAGTTGATAACCCTTTTTTTTTTTTTTTTTTAAATGGTTTCTAAAAACATAGACAAAATCGAATCTTGCTTACGTGTACAAAATCTCTAGCGCCGTCCTTGTTTTTAGATATCTACATGTCTATATGTTTGAAAGATGACAACTTTTATTTAAAACTTTATACAATTGAATATTTACCAAATATATCTTTTTGCTATTTACATTTATAATTTTCAATATAATTTCTATAAATCGGTTTGCAATAAAATATAGTTTAATTTCTTACTTCTCTTGTTAAATTTTATAAATAACAAGTTTTGATAATATTATACGGTAATATAATAAAAACAATAGGTATATAATAAATAAAAAACTTAAATGTCTATTATGAAAAAGAAAAGGAGGAGTCAGTATTTGGTATCCACAAAAGATGAATAATGGATCATAATAATCATAATGAAAAACGTTTCTATTGCCGTGGTGGCGGCCATATTTGATATATGTTAATATTGCAGCATTTATTATTTTTAACATGAAATAAACTATTCATCAAAAATATTTTTTGAAATATTAATTCGATACTTTTATTTTCGTTTTTTCAAGGTGTTATGTATACGAAATTTAAAAAATATTCAAGTCAAATAAAAATCAAATAATTTTAAGTCATTTTCAAAAGCTGGTCAATAAGGGTTGGTAGCATTTCCCTCAATGAGTAGGATACTGGTGGTAGATATATTGAATTTGAAAGCAATGATAAGTTATTTCTTTCGTTAAAACGATTCTGAAGCTTCGGTGTATATATAAGTATTACTGTCAGTAATAACAAAAATTAACCCTTTTTTTTTATTGATTTTGTACATATATATGTTTTGAATGAAAGTTTTAAGTCCATAAACCCATTTTTTCCAATATTCGAATACATTTTCAAACTGAAATAATACATGTTAAAAATTGAAATGGCTAATAAAAAAATTGTGCTTGAATTGGTTTTTCAAATTATTTCAACATAACTATAATGGTGCATTTTTAATATTGTATTAATATTTCAGGTCTAAAAATCTAAAATTAATCTTTCAATAAAAAATTCTATTAAATAAAATCGATATAAATGATAATTTATCAAAAATAATATTAGATTGATTTTACAAAATATAGTTATGGTTTAATAAACTATATTTGGATGAGTGTTAATATTTTAATTATTCGTATAAACAGCGTAAAAATATAAAATTATTTACAAGTTAAAAAAATTTACAAATTGTTCACGTATTCTGATCGATTTAATGTAAAAATAGATAGATAGTAGGTCCTATATAAAATAAATATTATGTTAATTCTGTTAAATTATTGGTAAGTACATAATTTTAAGTTTCATATAGGTACCTACTGTATACGTAGGTATCTAATAATATATTATATTGCAGCACGCACAATTTTTATCACAACTGCGCTGCAATATTTTAACTGTACTGATTAAATGTATTATTTACATAATAATATAACTATATGGCTATATATATATATATATATTATATATTTGTATTAGAATGAATATCTACTTATACATAATATACATAGGTTTTATAGGTATATTACCTTATATAATATTATTTATTTAATTTATATATTAAAATATAATATTTGTGCATTTATTTATATATTTATATTAAATATATATGTTTAGTATTTATAATAATGTGTATAGTATCAACAATCTAGATATTATATACAATAAGTTGTAAATTAAATAAATATATTATTATTATAAAAATTACCTATATACTTACCTATTATTATTATTATAACAACTATGGTTGTAAATTAAATAAATATATTATTATTATAAAAATTACCTATATACTTACCTATTATTATTATTATAACAACTATGGTGATTAGTGCCACCGCCACCGCGGCAGTGTTACAATATTCATTATTGCCAACACGGCGTACCTTTATGGATAAAAATATTTTAGTAAGAACCTCTTTTATCTTATTTGATTAACTTTATCTAGTGTGAATTTGATTTTCAATTGGGGGTTTATTTGACCCCCCCCCCGCCATATGCTTCTTTCTTATCTTTGCCCTTAGTCCGTGGTTTTCATTTTTCAACTTAACTGTACAAAGTGTTCATTAATCATTTATTACACTGCGCAAAATGTATTCTATTTTAGTATATATGTATGTATATTATATATCATTGTTTTTTTAGCACATTAATTTCCAAATCTCAATAATGACTTACTATAATCTGTGCTACAAAAATATAACTGTTATTCAATCAAATCTGTCGACAGTTTTCAATAGTAGCTTAAAGGTGGGACATAGGGACAATACCTCTAATCACTATGTTCTATGATTATGTGTCGAATACATTTATTTAAACTGTAAAAATATATTTTTTTAGTAGTAGTCATTTACCCTTTCCTCCTGAACAAATCCTTGGAGATGCTTTTGGCAGATTTTCAAAAGGTGTCGGTTAACAGAGTTTTTGATTAGTATTTGTATTTAGTTCTACATTTTTATCAAGTTGGAAATATTGTAGAAAATGAAAGAAAAATAAATTATAAATATTATAATAGATGTATTCAAACATGTTTTATGAGTGGTTAAAAAATCAATTTTTAATATTTTTTCCATAGTTATTATAAACCTGGAAAAATGTAAACATCAAAAAAATGTCAGTGCGGGCAGCATATAATATTGTCATCTAATATTTCTTTATGTTTCATATTTTTAAAATGTTAGTTATTAAGTTGACAAAAGAACGCACACTTTTTATTAAAAAGTCCTGTAAAATAAAACCTTAAAACTTAATACTACATAGGTACATACCACAAAAATTAAAGATATATAATAAATAGTCATAGTACTTAAAATGTGTATCTTTAACATAAAAAAATATTATTAATAATAAAAATGGTTATATAAAAATTCCAAATTATATTTCATAAGATCTCTAAACAACTATCACTAATAGTTTAAAATTTTTTTTATTATGTCATAATATTACTTATAAAAACATGAAAACAAATTTTCAGATTCAATTTATGGCCTTAACACTAGACAGCCGTGTCAAGAGTTGGATACATTAAAAAAAAAAAAAGATAGTAAATTACATATTATTGTTATAATAAAAGTGAAATTAAGTTTTTGAATACGAGATTATGACGTAGAACTACATGTAAACCTGGGAGAACCCATTTGTTTAAGGACCCTGTCCAGCCATTGCAGTGGTCCATTTATATGGAGTTCTATCCAACATGGGGTAGATGTAACTGCTTGACGCCTAAAAATATAATATCTTTATACATGTAGTAAAATATATCAAAATTATTTCAAATATAAATATAAATTAAATAAAGGTTAATTAAATAATATTATATTGTAACACTTATTATTTACTTATAATTAGGGCCCCATCCTTTAACAAAAGACATTCGTATAGTACACATATGAGTTAACTGGTATACTGCTTCAAACCCTTCGTTTATTGACTGAGTTAGAAGATTGGAGAATTCCATGTTGTCGAAAATTTTTAAATTATAACCTTAATTAACAATACAAAATAAAATAAAATAAAATAAAATCGAAACAGTTTTAGCTTATAATAAGTATGTATAATAAATTTATATTTTAATGGTTAAAATGAATTATAATTTTAAAAAAAGCTGGTCAGTAGGGGGTGGAAGCACTTCGCTCGTCGGGTGTCAGTATGGGTGGATGCACTTCGCTACTGGGCAGGATACTCTAGGTGGATGTATTGCATTTTAAAGCAATGATAAATCATTGCATTCAATAAAACGATTCTGAGCGTAGCTTCGTGTAGTATACATAACTCTTAATATTATTTATATACCTACTCAGTACCTACCTATGTTTAACATTACATTGAAGATAAAATGTAGAAATAAATATGATTTAGTGTAACCTTATACATATTTTAAAATGTAATATGATATATTTATAATAGCTCAGTTTCATGTAGGTACAGTTATTACTACATAATATTATACAGTATATTTTATTGAATGTTCAGTTTATGACATATAATAT
>JAIPRL010009334.1:0-17851 GCA_025469235.1 Pemphigus obesinymphae | reverse complement strand
TTAGAAACCTCGAAAACTAAAATGTCTATAAATAGCCCAAAATTGCAAAAAATTAAAAAAAAAAACTTAATCATCGTAAATAGATTACTAAATTAAATATTGGATAAAAATTTCAAGATTTTCAAGTCTTTATTTTCGGAATTATGAAGAAATGAAAATTCCAGATTTGACGAAACCGTAAATTTACCGTTTTTTCATCAATTCTTGGTAGTCTTTCCTTAAGCATTAAAAAACTATTCAGAAAATCGCAAAATGACTTCTTTAAAGTACCAACTAGATGAAATTTGCTACCGGAAACCATGTAAGCTTGTATAGATCGGAGAACTCCTTCTGGTAGTAAATTTGTTAACAGAGAAAAAATAAATAAACATCATTGTAAAACCACTAGCTCCATCGCTACGCTCAGAATCTAAAACCTTTAAAAACCAGAGAAATTTGGTACCGATCATATTACAATAATATATTAGTATTGGGGGGTGGTTGAAATACCGATAGTGAAAATGTGAACAAATTAAAATATTGACGGGTATGAAATTTCGATCAATTGAATTCTCGATAAATATAGTTAAAATATACTAAATTGAAATAAATATTATAGGATATAAATTATAAATAAATATAGGATAAAGAATCAAAATATCGAAAAACTTATAATAATTAAGGGTATAATTATAATTTTTTATATTCTAAATTTATATAATAATGTGTCGTTATAGTATTTTTATGTCGTTTTGTATATAATTTCCCTTAAACTGGATCTCGTTTTTTCACGATTTCGTAGCACATAGATTCTGTCCCATTGATGTTCATTTTAATTTTTTGAATGTAGACATTCTCCACGATGTTTCGATTCGAACAATATTTCTGTATTCTTTTGTTTTGTTTTTTTTTTTTTTGTAATATTGTTATTTAATGGTATACTCATACGTGTGATTCACCAACAAGACACTTCCAACGTTAATGCCAAGCTTCAACATTATTTTTGTGTTCTTGGAATATGCTGATCAATAACCGACTACAATCCTAGAGCAAATGATGGTAATCCTCGAACATGATTGCCATTTCGTAGTGTTTTTCGAATTTGTACTACTATTATACTCTATTCAACTTAAGAACAGCAAAAACCGGTCGCATTCGCGCATCAATGTTGCCGACGGTGAGCGCTGTTGTCGAACGACACGAAACCACGAGGTGTATACGTACTGAGCTGTAGCCGGTATTGTCACATCGTTTTCACGATACTCCGCGTGTCTACCTATATATCATTCGTACACACACCAACCAGTATAAATAAAATAAAATATTGTACATAATTCTCTGTACAAAAAAATGTTAATAACCTGTATATTTTATCTATCTCTCTTAGTTTCAAAGTTACCTATATGCTAAATAATTCCCCATATTACTATGTATACTATACATAGTTAGTATACTAGCTTTTTGTATTCCTTATACCTAAGAAACTATGAAGAGAATAAATATTTTTTTTATAAAGAGCGTGATGCCTGAAATCCGTTCAAAATCAAAATAATATTTTAAAAGGAAATTGGTTTCACATTACTTTTATAAATTAGCTACATTCTAGAAATAATTATAATGAATGTTTTAAATACCCAATCATTTTTAATATAATTAATAATGTATAAAACTTAAAAAAATATGTATTATTTAAATTTAAACTACCTACGTAAAATAATTTTTTAATAAAAAAAACACATTGTAAGCAAAAAAAAAAAAAAAAAATCTAAAAGTTAATTTAATTAAATTTCAGGCATCACAGTATTTATTTAAAAAAGATATGTACTCTTCGTTGTTTTTTAGGTATAATTTAAAAAGTATACAAAGTAAGGTAAATGAAATCTGTGTTCACCAAAATTTCTAAGCCCTTAAAAATATATGATATAGAAAATTTTAAAATCTTTAATACGGTGCCTTTTATACATTACCTATGTAATTACTTAACCACATACATTTGTAAAATACACTATTTAACAATGAATTATTGTTAAAAAGTAGGTATTATTTTAGAAAGTACCTACCTAATATTAAACTACATTTTTTTAAATAGGAACTATAAAACCTAGTTGTATATATTATATTTACTTACATATAATATTTTATTTTTCAAGCACTTTCTAATCGTCAATTTTTCGGAACATATCGGTGAAATAAGATTCTTGTCCAAGAATTAAGGGATATACTGACCCCTTTTATGGTTAATCCAATGACCATTGCTGGATTAAGTATCTAAAGAAAGGTTTATAATAAATGACCAGTTAATCGATGACCAGATAGACCGTCTACGAGATGCAGTAGACTTTTCGGCACTGGACTTACACAACGGGTTTTTTCATATCCCGGTGGATGAGGCCAGTATCAAATATACATAATTCGTTGTATCCACAAGTCACTATGAGTTCCTACGTACACCATTTGGCCTATTTAAATCACCACCTATCTTTCAGAAATATGTCAATTTCATTTTCCGAGACCTCTTCAGCGGGGTTACCTATTGGCCTAAATGGACGACCTTATTGTTGTAGCTGCAAATGTCAATGACGGTCTGGCACAACCACAAACTGTATTGCAGACAGCACCTGAAAATGAATTGGACATAAAGTGGTCGAAGTGCAAGTTTTTGAAGGATTTAATAGATTACTTGGGCTACCGAATCCGTCACAGTGAGGTCAGGCCGTCTGAAGCAAAAACCATGGCTGTACAGGAGTTTCCCCTATCTAGAACTGAAGACTGTGCACAAATTATTAGGTCTCACCGGGTAATTCCGACGATTAATACCGGGATATTCTCGATTTTCACTGAGAAATCTGTTGAAGCATGGTGTACCATTCAAAATGGGACAGCATCAGGAGGATGCTGTAATCAAGTTGAAACAATGTATTTTAGCCACATCGGTACTTAGAACTTACAATCTAGATGCCATCAGTACTGAACTGCACACCGACGCTAACCAGTGGGGTTTTGGGACCGTGTTGCTGTAAACTGATAATGATGACCATTTCTACATCCTATATGTTATATGAGCAAGAAGACGTCAGAGGCTCAGCAGAAGTTCCATAGCTACGAACTTGAAGTGATAGCTATATTAGAGGTATTAAAAAAATTTCGTTTCTACTTGTTGGGTTTACATTTCAAAATAGTGACTGATTGAGCTGCATTTACTAAAACACTTGAAAAGAAGGAACTTGTCACCAGAGTTACTAGATGGGCATTACTAATCACAGAATACGATTATGTCATTGAGCACAGGGCTGGTTCACGAATGCCCTATGTGGATTTCTTGAGCCGGTACCCTACACAAATAACAATCCGCAGTGAATTTCTGGCACGGTTGATGGTTGCCGAGAAAGAAGATCCTTGAGTTCAAATAATAGTTTTAGTTGATAAAACTTTCACTACAGTTCGGGAACTTATCTATGAAATCCGCATAATCAATAATATTGTATTTATTTTATTGTTTTTATTATTTATCAATAATAAAAATGTAAACACTATAAAGTTTCATAACAATTGAAAATATCATGGAAAAAACCATGACAATATTGATCGAAAATTTCTAATTGAATGAATATTTACTTTCGAATATTGTCAATCGAATAACTTTTTAGACCATCGAACTCGATAGCTTTGAGAATAGACACCCTGATACCACATTCTTCAGTTTATCCACACAAAATTCTGACTCTTGTACTCACTTCTTTATACATGTCTTCAATTGTATTTACATACACCTTTAGTTATCCTTTATTCATTAATGTCCATTTCAAGATCTCTCTAAGAACCTTATCATACGCCTTCTCTATTTTTTTCTGATTTTCTCTTCTATTTCTATGTATTTCTCTACGATCTGACTTCTTGTAATAAATGTCTCATATCTTACTATCTTATCTATTATAGTATTATCTGTTTCCAAATGCTAATACATTGACTTAGTTGCTACATTCCTTTATCCTTAAACATTGATTCAACATAACTCTTCCTTCACGCTTTATCAGACATCCTACACCTTATACTTCCAAATACCTCCCACTTTTCTATTAGTACTACATTGGGTCTTATTATTTTTCCTAACTACACTTTATACTTCTTCTTTTAATAAACTTACCTTATATAAATTCTACTCAACTCAATATGTTGCCTCTATAAAAATGTTTCATTTAATAATCCTTGAAAATATTCTTTCTGTTTATTTATCACTTCCCTGTCCTTTGTTAACACTCATATTTTATACATTATTACATTATTAAAATCATTGGATTGTTTTTTTTCTTTTTTTATCTAGCTTGTAGACTTATTTTCCTCCTTATTTTGCTCCTAATCTCTCATAAAACTCATCATATTTCATTTACATTCCATATCACGTTCCACTCTCTAGTCTTATTCGACTTCCTTGTAAATACTTTTTCGTTTTCACCAGCTCATTTGCACTACGTAATCCTCGGTCCTTTAACTATATTTTTCTTTTTTCTTTTTTTTCTGCACCGAATCTCCATAAATATTAACCTATGTTGTTTTTTCACACTATCACATCAAATTAACTTGCAGTCCTTACCCAGTTTAAAACTCCCTCTTCTTCGCATAAAATAATTGATTTAAAATTCCAGTAATATTGATTATAGAAGCTGATTTTTATTTTTTTATTATGAATCAGTCTTATTGTTTCAAAAAGTTTGAAAATGTTTTTTCATAATTTAAAATTTGTATCCCTTGCTTTGTTTCTTAAAACTAAATCAATTTTTAATTTTCAAATGGAAACCTATGATTTAGATTAAATATTTTATTAAGTCCGATAAATATTTCCTTGTATTGCCAGTACTTTGTCAGCAACATACCGGTCACCTCATCTTTTAGGCTATCTCCACATTATATATGGAATTACTTCTCACATTTCCTTCCCCATGCACATCTGAGATAGAAACTACTTTTCTACATTATTTTGGAATTATCATACTTTTTTTAAAAATAAGGCAACTCTAGAGGTATTCTGAATCCATCCTCAACAGGGATTCCAATAATAATAAAACATTTAAAAATAAATCACATGTATAATTTGTTTAAACATTTGCACATCGTACATTTTATTTCGTTTTGCCTATAATAATATATTTCCATGATCTGCACCGCAATAATCCATTTGTCAAATATACACTACGAACAAATTTGTTAGATGGATTAGATTAGTGACTGTTGTGTTCACAAAAGTCGTGCATATTATTGTCGTACACAATAGTACACATATCCTTGCAGCATACTAATAACGTCAGAGCGTATCTAATAAAGTCTAAATAAATTAAAAGGGTGGAAAATATTTTCACAAAATTGGTAGAATTTTGATAAATACATATCTATTACCCAATTTAAAAAAGTTATATGCATACTAATAAGAATTATTTTAGTGAGTTTTCAGTTAAAATATTTTGTTTACGTAGATATACTGTATACAACGTTAACGCTTTTTATTTTTTTGTCAGTTCATACTACATAATATATTGTACGTGTTAATATTTTTATGTGGTGTCTTTGAATTCCTTTTTCCTCCCTATATGCTTATTTATAAATCGTCACGGGATGACCACCACGTGGGATTTCTCGTACTGAATCCTTGGTGTATACATGCATCGCATACATGTTTGGTCGGTTACGCGTAATTTTTGTATTTTATTATGCAAATTTATTTATTTATCACATGTCCTTTTGATTTATAATATGCATACATTATATATATTATATATATATATACGTATATACGTAGTGCGCATTTAATATTGTATATATAACGAGTAAATTAGAACGTTTCGAATAAATGCAGATCTCATATAGCAAGAAAAATAAAATCTTTTTAAAACATTTCCAGAATGTAAAATAGCGTTATAATATGAATTAGTTTATACTGTCATGGAATATACATTTATAAATACAATGGAATATGTTAATATATTAGGTATATTTTATATTTTATTATATTTTTTTCCGATACATACACTAAAATATTATTATAAAATTATTTGCTGTGATTATAGAATGTTTTTCAATGTTTGTGTACAATTTTGGTCTTATACTTTAAAATATACCTCCAAAATTAATGTTTAATTTTTAACTTTTACAAATGTACATTTTAGAAGGTCATGGAGTTGACGGAAATAAAAAAAAGTATGTATGTATATATGTATTTTACATATTTACGCGATATATTTGAAAAAATTTGTAAAATATTTTTTTTAAAAAAAATTAATAACTTTTAAACGATTGTTATTTCGCTTATATTTTATTATAATGCTTATATACTATTATTATTCATAAATATATAATGATATATATTAACTTGTATTTAAATGTTTTTCAAATAAAAATCGGCTAAAAAGGGATGTATATTAATTATGATGTTACGGAATGAAACTCATTAGATCGTTAAATAATACGAAATTTTAGTCTTCAGGAATGCAGATTTTTGTCATACTTTTAAGTTCCCCTTTAAATCGGTTTCCAATTTAACCACTATACAGGACCAACTAAATCAAAAATATGTTTATAGGCAAAACCAATTTTTGCCGCTCCTAAATTAAAAAAAGTTTTTTTTTAAAAGTTTAAAGTTTTTAAAAAAACTTTTTCTAGAATTGCCAACAAACCTACAAATAACTAACCTTTATTACATTAAGAGAATGCCACGCCCGTTCAAATCACGGCGAAAAATACTTTCACGGTATTTCTAATGATGATATGGGATGTAGAATTGGAAATTAATTATTTTGGTACCAAAAACGGTGAGAACTTAAACAACGGCAACTTTTAAAATTTTATTTGAAATGATGGTTTATATACAATTTAAAAAATAAGATGTTTTCATTTTTTTCAACAGTTTATAGAACATGATAGAATTAATTAATCGCAAAACGCTGGCGTATAATCATAGTTTATGTTCTCAACTATTGGTACCAAAATTTTCAACCCAGAATATATGTGGTTCGGTCTCCCTATGCAAAAATTATCACTGGTTCAGTTATTTAAGAAAATATTCGATTCGGTCTGGTTACAAATTATTTTGTGCAGTACGGTCCTAGTAAGTCTCAAATTCGAAAAAATTGATTCAGCTTAATATCGGTCCTACTATATTTTGTGTGAACAACGTTCATCATGTATGTGTAAAATGTTATAATATAAATTTATTATTCGGTCCGGGTATTTAGATAATGTATATTGTATTATTGTACATGGTACAATTGCATAGGTTCTGCATTGTGTATTGCCGTTTCTATTAGGTATGTTCAAACTCCAAATATAAATTAATATTTATCAGTTTTATGACGAAATACAAATATTGACCATTAGAGAATCCATGTTATTTTATTGGCACCTAATATTTAGGTAAATTTACCTAATACACGCGCGGTCGCTGATTCCTACTATCATCTAAACATCTAGTACCCACATTGAACATTCGACATGTATGACGACTGACTTGTAGACAACTGTCGAGTGCACATTATTTATTTAATTCATTAGGTATGTTTTATGTGTTTCCGTGTATCCACGTGTATACTATAAGAGGATGTCAGCGCAAACAATTTTCAATGAAAAACTCATGTTAGTATTTCTAATTCTTAACAACTTACAAACAGCTTAGAAATATGAAACGAAAAACAAATTATAGATCACATTATCTAGCGCTTTACGGAGCCTATTTATGATATTTGAATTTTTTTAAGAGTTATAGTACAATATAGTATAACAACTCATAAAACATGTTTAAATACACATATCAAAAGACAGCTCCGTAGGGCACTAGATAATTTTAAATTTTATAATTTGTGTTTTGTTTCTAGTTTCTAAGATATTTGTAATTTGTTATAAATGAGAAATGCTAAAGTAACACTTTCAATAAGATTTTATTAATTCATAAACATAGTAATTTTCAAAATGCACACAACAATTTTTCAATAGTTGGATTTTCATTTTTCTAAAATTGTACTGAAAATTACGTTTAAACCGCCCCTTAAAAATAGCCGCGCTGACATCCTCTTAACTGTATACCTAAGTTATCTTTATCTCACGATTTCCACAGTAGATAAAAATGTGGTATACTTACTATTATGTATAAATGCTTGGAATATATTATGCCATGGTTATCATCATAAAAATTATATAATGGATAACGATTTTTTATTTTTTTCAACAATAACACTAGGGGTACCTAACTAATATAATAATTATAGGTACGAAATTGTGGAAAAAAAGACCGTCGAGGGAGATCTATCGGGTATACGCACCATTCTCCCCCCTCCCCTCACCGTGTGCGTGCCACCGAGTGCCGGACTTACCGGGGTTGGGGGGGGGAAGGTGCATTGTACCGGCGCCGCGGATTTTGTCGTAGAATTTTTTTCGTTTTTTATTAGCCACATAAAACAGGAATTCGGTAAAAAATGGTACAAAATGCTTTAGTGTCACTGTCTACTATATACGGTATAATGTGAGACTGCAAATCGTTTGCACGCGGAACTTCGCGTGCCCGAAAACCACAACGAGCCGGCTGCGTATAAATCATCTTTGTATCGCTCGGCTGTTGCTATATCCCGATAAAATATATTATTATTTCGCGTGCAACCCGTGTGTCTAACGGTAGCGGTCAGGCGAAAATAATACGTTTACCGCAACCGTTTAATAGATTCCCCGACAACTATAATATAATATTATACGTTCTCCGGCCTCGTTTGCCCGCATCTCTTTCGTTCGTATTATTATTATTATTATTATTATTATTACGATGTATTTACGAAATGGTAATGGACTATGTGTCGGACGTACACACTCGTATAATATTATAATATTATTATTTTAACCGACCTTATACTATACCGCACAATATATTAATATATATTATTACACGCCGTGTGCGTATTGTGTATGTACGAGTAATGGCTTTCCATTTCAAATTGGTTTTGGAAAATCCGATTTACACCCTCGTATTATTTACACGCGTACCTAGGTGCAATGTATTTAATGCGTATTTTATTATTACGACTTTATTACGAGCGTGTCGGAAAAAAAGTCCGGAAAGTCCACTACTATATTCTACCGAGCGCCCCAAATTCACGGCTTCTCTGAACGGTATTTTAAACATTATACTAGACGTGCCGGGTTGTGCCAAACTTGTCGTTATCTATTGGTAAATTATTTGCGGAATAGTAAATTCCTACACGAGAGTAGCAGGTAAACAATAATTACGTACGTTAGTTCCTACAAATGGGATATGTTAATTCCTACACGACTATATAAAAATGAGATGTGTAAGTTCCTACACGGCGGAAAAAAAAATTAGTAAATAGATAGGTAATGGATAATACAAAATAATCAAAATATATACGGTGGAAAAACCTGGCACTTAATAGAGTATGACAATAGCTTATTGATAAACCTGACATCTAAATTCAATTTTTTGACACACAACATATTTACGACTTTTCAGTACTGATAAAAATGATACAGAAACTTTATTTTGGTTTGATAATAATAGTAGTAATATAATAGTAATAGTAATAGAACTTGTTTGCGCACTTTCAAAAATGTTTACCTGATAGACTATGACTCGTTAATAATTTGTGAATAAGTAATTTGCAACAATTTAAGAGGGGGCGATCAGCCCATCGCCACTACACACAAACCGCCACTGACATAATGTATTTCTGTTGTAGGTTGACAAAGTAGATAGGTAATTAAAAAATGTATCGAACTTACTATTCTCAGATTCTTATAAAAACTCAAAGTAACGGGTTTCACACAATATACATAAATTATATTTAATGAAAATTTTGAACTCTACATATGTGAATTCGGTCGGACTTATCGTTTGAGTTTTTATATGTGTGGAAATACTTGAAAGTCCTCCGATAAAAGTTCAGCCGAGTGTATTAATATAAATATAATTAAAATATTGTGAAAAATACTAAGAAAGTCTAACGATTTGAAATTCGTTATTATGAGATATAAAAAAATATATTAAAGGTAGGTACCTAATATGTGAATAAGTTGGTCAGACTTACCGTTCTCGATGTTTTATAAAACTATTGTCCCCAGATGGAAATTTACAAATGTTCGAAAAAAATTAGGAGCTTGCCACAGGTATTATAATAGGTATTTTGTTTAAACAGGGGGTGGTCATAGGCATAAAAATGTGAAGTAAGGAAAACATCAATTTACAGTATGGACATGTGCAAAAAAAAATATTTTGATAAAAATATTGTATTGTATTTCCTACCCTGTTTATACATTAATTAATTGTTATCGGGAAAAATAGATAATTATTGATAAAAATTAGTGTAAATTCAAACAAAGTGAAACAAGTATTTCAATCCCTCATATATGGTAGGCACGTAACCAGGATTTTGTCAACAGGGGGAGGGGGGGCCATATATTTTTGGACCCCAACGGCCAACGGCCTCAGCCACTAAAAACTATCTAGAGACAAGGGCATAATAAGAAAAATTTCGTGGGGGGGGGAGTTTATATATAAGAAAATAATTAATGAGCAAGAAACAAAAGGTCTTTAAAGCTGAAAAATCTAAACTATAAAGTACCAACACTGAATAGTTGTACAGCGGGGGGGGGTGTCCCCCGTTATTACGCCCCTATTTAGAGATGTTCCACAGTGAAGGAAAGGAGTTGGGTATTTATTGGAAAAAATACCCCAAGTATTTAACAAAAATTTGTTTTAAATTATTTTGCTAATTCTCTGCTCCAGTACTTTTTATAGTTCAAGTAAATTATAAACTCCCATCACATTCTAATGTACATCATAACTTAAATAAAATTAGGTGGGAGATATTAAGGGTGAAAGAAATATGTCTATATATTTAAATAAAATATTAAACAATTAAAATTAGCATTATTTATGTTAACAGTTACAGCACATCTTTTTATATCAAGTACATTATAATTAATTCAATAATGCATAAAATTATAAAAATACATAATTTAAGAATTATTATTTCTCTATTTATACTTGTTACCAACTTGTAAGTAAGGCTGTGAATTTAAGTCACTATAAAACATTACATTTTACATAAAATTATAAATTAAATGTATTAGAAGTAATTTTAAAAAATTTGATTAATTTGACACTGGTTCTGTAATTTGTAGCGACTCATGGCTCAAATTTTGTTTTATAATCAGCTAAAAAAATTACACAGCCTTAAGTTACACATATTCACATTTATGGCTATAAAACAAAGTTCCATTTTTCCACAGTTTGACCATGTTAGCCGTAGCCAGACACTATTTTAGCTGTTTACAAGACATGCATCAAAATTTAGGCCCGTGCCACACGATGCGTAATTTCTGCATGCGGCAAGATACGGAATTCCATATGCGACATGTTTAAACATGGAAACATGTTGCTTTAAAAAATACCTGTCCACACGCGTGGCATAAAAAATCCATTACTTGCCGCACGTGCTGCAGTGATTCCGCATCGCCGCATCTGGACACAGTTGAAATTAACATTATTTTAAATGTATAATATTTACCTGAAGGATTCGGTATTTTCTTTTTACCTTCTGCATTGTTCACAAAATATTCATTTATCATATTCATTTTTGCAGTTGATTGAAACACTCAAGCACTGAATACGTCGTCCACAAATATAGATTACTTGATAACAAATTGAGACCGAAAAAATTGATAGTAACTTACTGCTGTATTGCCATAGATTAGAAGTAGTGCTGTGATAATCAGATGTTCTGTGATAATATATCAAATACTATAGATAATGTATAGTATTTGATAATATGAAAACAACAATATCATAATTCCTTTCACTGCGTGTAGTACTTTAACGAAACCCTATTGTTAAATAGTCACTGTGGTCCCTGCGCGTGATGATAAACCATACCGCGAACCGGCAGGCTACCTGTCGGTTAATTAAGTGTAGCTGTAATTTCGATTTTTGGAGCAAATTTTGTTGAAAAATTTTCCGGGGGTGCCAGCTAAGGGCCAATGATTTTTTTAGGGATGCCCCCCCCCCTGGTTACGTGCCTGATATATGGTAATGCTGTAATTCGCTGTTTTGATTAAGTACCTACCTACTTCATATTGCTATGCATACGAGTAAATGTAAAGGCATTTCTATATACTCCGAGTTTAAATGAACAAGAAAAAATATAATAAATACCCACCACAGATTTCGTGTATACCACTAAGCTATTTAATTGAAGTGATAAAACTGTCGAAATTTCTTGAATTTAAACGATTCAGAAAACGTTAAAATGATTAAAAGTAGATTTATGGCATTTTTAGAACATAATAAACTTCCTTCTCAAAATCAATATGGTTATAAATCAGGGATAGACACGGAAGAAGCTCTTTATTGTGCAACCAAATGTATTACCAAGTCTCTTGATAATGGCAAAAAATCACTAGCGATTTTTTTGGACTTCGCAAAACCTTCGACACAGTAATTCACAGCCAGCTAATTTTTATTTTATCCAACTTTGGTGTCGAAAATAATTATTTAAAGTGGTTTGAAAATTATTTAACTAATCGATGCCAATCCGTTAAAATTAATAATATCACTGGCAATGAATTTTCCTTGAACTGTAGAGTACCGCAGTGTTCTTGGACTACTTTTATTCATTTTATACAATAACAATATATGTGACCGTAACATAATGGTCAAATTGTAACTTATGCAGACGACAAATGTCTACTCTTTTCGGGTGATACATGGGTTGAAGTGCGGGAAAAAACATCATATGGGACAAGGAATGTTATTTAATACCTAAATTATAGGAAATTATTTATTAATTTAAAAAAAACTATGTTTATGAATTTTCTAATAAACAGTAAAAACGAATTTCTTGAAGATCTATTTAGTATTACATTTCTGTGATGATAACATACCTTGCAATAGTAGTCATTGTCACACATTACAATTGGTCTCTAGTGTCAGATATTTAATTTTCGGCTTTATTTAATACAAATTTAATCTTCATGTAAATAGTCTAGTTCAGGGGCGTCATTTGGGGGGGGAGGGTCAGGGTGTGCGGTTGCACCTCTTACTTTTAAAATAGGTATTCTTAATTGGCCTGCTGAAATAATGTACCATTTATTAAATAATTAAAATTAAATTATATTTTCATATTAATAATATTGGCATTTGACTGTCAATAAACAAATATTGTGTAATCAATTTTGTATTTGATAATCTACGGTTAACGGACGTATGTTTTGTAATTTTTTCGCCTCACGGTTGGAGGTAGGCATAGATTTATAAAATACTATATTTTATATATCTATGGAGGTAGGTTATAGAGTTAATAACTGATAAGTGATAACACAGGCGTTGCTAATTTTAACTCGAAAAATTTTCGTCATTTAATTTCATTTTAATTTTGCATATTATGGAACAGTTCTTGAGCTCTTGTTTATCATGTGAGCTCCAAAATTCAAAAATTTTACTACCTACAGCTACAAATTTGGTGAATTCGTTAAAAGATGAACTTATGAGATAGCGTTCAGAAAAATATTTTGAATTAACTTATGAAAAAGCTAAAATATGTGCACTTAAAAACAATGTTCCTATAGAAAGGGAGAAGGAGAGAAATAATCACCTACGGCAAAAATACAAACCTTCAAAACAATTTGAAGATTATTTTGTGATGAGTACTTTAGCTAAATCAAAAATAAAACAGTCAAAGAATAGTATTAAAAATATAAAAACTGATGTTCTCTACAATGTCATCGACAGGTAAATATTCAACTGTTAATATAATTTATAAAAATATTACTTCTTTTAGATTATTTTTTACTCTTATTAATTTTATATCACCATATTGCTAAATATATACAGTCTTGGGTACTTAAAAATATTAAAAAATATTGAAAAATAATTATGTTTTGTTTTATACTAAAATGTATGTTATTAAGTATATATATTATTTAATTAATCATTATCTTTCATCTTTTTTAAATTTGTTATAATTTATTAATTAATAATAAAATTAAAAATGCTGATCTTGGACAATTTAGAAGTAATATAATTATTTTTAAATGTTATGTACTTCTAATGTATTTAATTCAAATTAAATTTAACTGGTACCAGGAATGTAAAGAGTAATATTGTAATATTATTACTTTTAAAAAGTAATGTACCCAAGACTGATTATTTATATATGCATTGTAGCTTTATTTCTTTATTTACCTTAAAGCTTTTGCTTGCATTAATTTTCAGATTTATTATGCAACTCAATGAAAGATTTTCAGAACAAACCAATAATAAACTATTTGAAATTTTTGACCGTTCTAGTCCAAATTTTTTTAATCCTGATAGTCCTTATTTAAAATTATTTATAAATCATTATAATTATTTTAAATTTAATGAAATTCAAATAGCGTCCGAGTTTCCATCATCAAAGCACTATTTGATCACAAATACAATGTTGATTTAGATATTATAACAATATGCCTGCAAAATTTTCCTATCGCTTTTAAAGAAACATTAAAAATGATTTCATTAATAAAAACCTTACCAATTACAACGGCATCAAATGAAAGGTTTTTTTCATCGCTTAAAAATGTCAAATCATAAAAGGTTAAGTGATCTTATGGTACTTAATGTTGAAAAAGAAGAAGTAATTGATATAGATTTGGAAAAAGCAGTAGATATGTTTGCTAAACTTAAAAATCGCCGGTATCCTCTTACATAAATAACTTTAAATTTTTTGTAGAGTGGTTTGCTTCTGCTTATTATGTATTTGCTTTTTTAAATTTTTTTATTGATGCATTTCACTGTGCAAAAGTTATAAATACAAATTAATAAATGTAAATATTATGTGCTTTTCTTCTTATTTTTTGCTGCATTTATCACCGTCAAGCTTTTTATGCATTAATTAATAGTTTTCACAGGTAAAGTAATCAATTATTTATTATTTTTTAGTTCTTAAATAGCTTGTTATTATTTATGTTGATTGCTATTCATGATTTATTGAAAAAAATAAAAGCTGGATAATCTACATAGATATATATGCAGTGGTGGATCTAAAAGTCGAGTTTCACTTTCATCAGAGAAGGCCTTTTTCTTTTTTTACTTATTTGTTTACAAGGAAGGAAATCTTCAGGTAAATTAATTTCAGTCGGGGCATTGGGCGGGGGAAATCCTCTCCTCGTAGATCCGCTCTATTTTTATATGGCCTGGTAAAATTTCAAATTGGCCTGCTTGATACCTTGCACACCCCAAAAAAAAACTGAAATGACGCCCCTGATCTAGTTATGAGACTTCGGAGTCTGAGTTTCAGTTTCTGTAAGTTACGTTATATTATTCCTGTACCTACAAACATTGCGTATAGTTTACCTATCTCTGTACCAAGTCTTGTTTCAGTACGATTTGTTAATTTGGGGTGGGCTAGCTGATAATCTAGCTTCCTTTAGTGACACAACAAAAACAATTTATCCGTATATGTCTACGTAAGTCTTATTTATAACATTTAATGTCCTACCAGTTAAGTTATTATTTAAAAAATATTGCAATTCTATTCTTATTGAAAAATATAAAATTTTTAGTCAATTCTAATGAGAACACTCAAAAAAGAAAACATGTAGCATATAATATTTAAGTGCCTTACTATAAAAAATTATTTGGTCAAAAATTTGTTGACTACCTTGCTCCAAAATATTATAACTCTTTACCTTTGATAGTTAAGAAAAATATTATAAGTAATCAGTATAACACTAAAAAGCTAATCTATAAATGTTTAATATTTTCTTTAGAAGGAAATGCAGACTCCATTTTCAGTTGATTTTTATTTTATTTTGTAAAATTCATTATTTTGTCCTTCTTTTTTTTTTTTGTATCACCCAATTCAAATAATATAGTGTATTAATAAGTATTTTATAAGTAATTGTCTATGTAACATTTTTGTCATATATTATTTTATTTTGAAATTATCCTTATTTTATTGTATATGTGTTATCTAAACTATATGTTATGTAAGTACTCTCTGCTTACAATACAAGCAATTGCTTAAAGCTCATTTCCAAAAAAAAAAAGTGTCTTCTTAATTAATCAATAAATATTTTTAAACAATGTATTTAAATATTATAATAAAATTATTAATAACTATTGAGCAAGAAATTTTTTCAAAAAGTAGCATAGGTTCATATTACCTATAATTAATATTTATTGTTGTATTTTTTTTCATAACTATTAACATATCTAACATATTTATAAATATAAAATACAATAAATAATAATAATAATAATAATAATAATTTTTCTTTAATTATCTATACTCAAAAAAATATTATAGCAGCCACCCAATTAATTTTTGTTAGGCGGCGGGAATTCCCCAATATTTATTAAAATTATGAAAGTAATTTTCTAAATATACTTGGACATAAAAGATTTAACACATATATTATATGTATTTAATTCCTGTTGTTTAGAGAAAAAAAGTACAAAAGTCTTATTAGTAATAAAGCTTGATACGTGATTATCAATATGGAGCGCAAAAAAAAAAACGTTTCTGAAAAGACCCCCACCATCCTTTGGCCTCGGGTCTCAACAACTGTAAATCCGTCCCTGATCATTTGTTATCATTAATTTATTTGAAGCGATTGATAATATTTCTAAAAATTATATAGCTGTACATTGTACGTATAACGATAGTTTTTTTTTTAAATAACAACTGGTTTTAAAAAGCATTATTAATTACGACCGTCATACAAAAAAAAAAAGATATGTTTAATAGTTCTTAGGGCTGGGCGATTATTTTAATCACCCAGCCCTAAATAGGCTTTATAAGCCCCGAGTATAATAAATTATACATCATATACTCGTACAACATAATAAATAAATATTTCCCAAATTATTGTTCTTAAAATAAAGTGATATCTCTTTTTCTTGGTTATACAATTTGTGTAAACGACACTATGACAGTCGTCAATCGACAGCTAGACGTGTTAAAAATATTTACTTCAACGAGTATTAGTTGTAATTTTGTAATTTGTAGAGTTGAAAATGATTTATATTTGGCCTACTTTTTTTACCGCTACCAATTTTTACAGTATATGTAATATTTACCATAAGAAAATATCAACAAAAGACGCAATACCACAAATTTTAAAAATCACATAAAATTTATGTACACAAAACAATTCCACGAAGCTCTTCACCAAATACAAAGTTAATCGAATACTTTAAATCATACATCAGATGGATGCTATGAAAATTCTAACTCTTGAGGTAAGTTATAATATTTTTCTACAATAAAAAAAAATGCAAAAGGAAATATTTTTGAGGGCAATTCATTGTATTTTTGTTTGACACTAGGTATTGCATAGTATGGTATGTAGGTATGTTTTTAAGACTAGGTATCCAAAGAAAGTTCTTTCAACTCTATTTTCAATATTTATTATTTTGATATGATATTAATGTAAAATTAAGCACTTGTGAATAAATTACGTATTTGTATTGTAATGGTAAACGGAATAAAAATACCCAGGATAAAAATCCCCCGGAAAAAGCGTATTTTAATACTAAAAACGAAAATAGAAAAAATTAATTATCATTAGTTATTAGTGTTATTATTTATTACCTATATAAATACGTATTTCGGTTTTTCGTGTTTTATAGATTAGCAGTGAATCATTATTATTAATTATTTAAGATATATTTTTAAGATGTTATTATTAAATTGTTTTGATTATTATTATGGATAATAACATGACAAAATAGATAGGTATCATCACAGATTTTTGATACGCACAACCCGCTAAAATATTTCCTCACTCTACCTGTGTTGTAGTTCACCACTTCTTATTGGCCAATATTATCTTATGTATTTTTGCC
>JAIPRL010009333.1:0-17853 GCA_025469235.1 Pemphigus obesinymphae | reverse complement strand
GACTTGAAGAGTGGAGGGAAGCTCTGGAAAGTAAAGGACTTAGGATTAGTAGGAGTAAAACAGAATATATAGAGTATGATTTTGGTGAAAGGGAACACAGAGGGAATAGGGAAAGGCTAGAAATAAAGTTAAGTGTTGATGTGGTGGGAGAAGTGGAGAGGTTCAAGTACTTAGGGTCCGTTGTACAGAAAGATAAGAGAATATGAAACACAGGATTAAGTGTGGATGGACGAAGTGGAGAGAAGCGTCAGGTATTCTGTGTGATAAAAGAATCCCTATTAGGTTAAAAGGTAAATTTTATAAGGCAGTTGTGAGACCTGCAATGATGTATAGAACGGAATGTTGGGCAGTAGTTAGAAATATAGAACAGAGAATGAGTGTCGCTGAGATGAGAATGTTTAAGTGGATGAGTGGAGTTACTAGAGAGGATAAAATAAGGAATGGGTATATCAGAGGTATCATAGGGGTAGCTTCGATAGTAGACAAAATGAGAGAGAATGGTGAATGAGAATGAGAGAAGGTGGGAGTAAGTGAAGAAGATGTGGGAGATAAAGTTAAGTGGAAGTTGAGGACCAGGGACCGACCCCAAATAGTTGGGAGAGAAGGCGAAGGAGAAGGAGAAAGTATCTAAAACAATAATAATCAATGATATTATGTTACCATCAATGTGAAATATTTAGACATTATGCATATGGCATAGGAAAATATTTTATAATAATTTATAATTATACGATTTATATGAATATAATAAACTTATACATATTACCCTATGATTTTTTGACAAGTTATACATCAATCATTTGTCAATCTTATAAATTACCTAGAAATTATGAAAACACATAGACATTTTTGATGAATAACTATTATAATATATATTATTCATATTTATTTTTATTTTTAAGCAAACACATTTCTGATTTATATACCTGATTGATAATATAATCATCCACTATCTTATGAGATATTTTTTTTTATCCCGCACACAAGTGTAAAGTTCATACGTCACGTCACAATTCAGTTTAGTCAATATTATAATTTACCCGTTTAATATTTTATTGGAGCAGATTATTTCTGGGATTACTAAGTACAATATTTTAAATTTTAACCAAATATTTCGAAGTTTCTTAACGATGTTATTTAAAAATTATTCCCATTTTTAGACTATATGGTGCTCTCATAGTTAATGAAGGAATAGACGGTATATTCCTATCTCTAATATATGGAGCGGTGTGTATACGAAGAGCTTATACGTTACCCCAATGATTACTTGTGGTTTAATAGTTATGGTAGTAAATAATAAAAATCTATTCATTTTGATCATATATATAACTCGAATATGTGTATTATCATTTTATATTTAAAATATAAATAAATACATTTTTTTATTATATAATTATTTTAGTTACATGAGACTATATTTAAGAATGAATACAAATATTTTATAATTTAATAAAAAAAAAATAAAATAAAACTACATTTTCATGTTAAATTACAATTTTATTTAACTACAAAAATGTGATTGCAAATTGCGTGTAAATATAACACATTATCACAATAACACATAACATATTTATATATTGCAAAATTATTATACTAAATTTAAGTATTAACTTTTACATGTATAATATATTTTGGTAAATTTATCATCTAATGGATATGTCATTGTTTATACTTTTCAACAGAAAATCGTAATTTTTCAAAAATATATAAAATTTACTTAGAAGACTTTAAGGATTGTGACTCCAAAATAAATATAACAAATAATAAATATTATGTTTGCTAAACACATTAAGTTCTAATTAAATTATCCAATGATTAAACTGAATTTTGATAACCTAATATAATTTTAGCACATACTGTTATTTTCTTTTCATAAATAGTATTTATTTTTTATATGAAGAATTACATTTTAAAACTAAAAATTTGTTGATTTTTTTTTTTATTTGACGATATTTATAAGAAAAACATTATACAATATGTTTTTATTGAGACAATATAACTACAAATTTTAATTATTCAATATTATATTATACAAGTTGAATAATCGCACGATCGAGTAAAAATAATTCACACTTTACTTTATTTATATATTATAATTTAAATTTGTCGGTATAAACTATATATTGAAATGCACAAAAGTATTTGAAACACTGTATATACGGTAAGTATGCGCTTTCTCTAAATAAAGTCTCACGAATTTCTTCACAAGAAACAACGACGAATTACACGTAAATAATGCATATATATATATTTATACAAATAATGAATTTATTTGAAGTGTAATTTTGATTAAAACATTTTAAGCCTTTGAAACGTTAAATAATTTTATCACTAGTAATTTGTCAAATGCAACACGAGAAGAAAAAGCCATTATATATCGTCTATTTATTGCTTATATAACCTAATAAAAAACTACATATCAAAATAGTTACCTCAATTATTTAGATTAATAATAATTATTATAAAATATCTACCTTTTATTTTAAATTAAAAAAATATATACTATCGAATTCGTTTTTTTTATATAAAAACAGTAGAAATAAGTATAGTCAATTATAAAAGATTACATTTCAAATAAAACTTAATTGAAGATAAATAAAAGAAAAAAAATTATTAATATTAAAACCGTTTACTCGGACATGCTATGAAAATTGAAATATTAGGTAATCGCATTTAATTATACATAGTTTTTAAATTGACTACGGTATAATCAATTGTATGAATAATAATATTAAATTCATTTTATCAACGGAACTTACCAACTCTTGGTCTAACTGTAAATAATTATTGTCATTCATCACTGGGATAAACATTAATCAGAAAAAAACAATTATACCATTTAAAATTGGACTGTTATTTATTTGAATAATTTTAATTAAATGAAAGAACAGGGTATACAATTATATAAAATTAAAATCACTAAAATCGCGTCCTGTAACCGAATGTTTTATCTACTATTCAGTAATATATAAATATGCATAATATCATTGATTATTATAAATTATATTATGATTTAAATGATTTTTTTTTACATATTTGACATGGATTTTTTTGTTTTTATATACTTGTTTCTTGGACAAAAATCACATCTTCCTCTTTTCCTATAACTTGAGTACTTTCAAGAAATATTTTTCCACCAGAAAATTTTGATGCTATTTGTCTGAGAGACCTAGGTAGATAAATTCAACTCGCTCGTTTTTTAGTTGAGTCTATAGTAATGGAAATCTCACCTCTTCTAAAAACTTTCTTTTATTAGTATATTTTGTTGGATATATTGAATATATAGAATAATATAAATTTATAATATAGCATAATATTAATTAGATACAGTAAAATATAAGCTCGTTCATAGTTGCACATCTATTTTAAAATTACAAAAAACAATCCAAACAAACTTTATAATAATATAGAAATATATTTTATGATAATATCTAGGAAATTGAATATTTTATGGAAATGTAAAGCAGTTTAAGGTCTGTAAGATAATCCCAGATAACATATCATAGGTTAATGGTTATTTATTTTTGGTTTTGGGATAAAAACCATATATAAATAAACCATGGGTTTTAAGATAAACTAATAATAAGATAAGGAACCAAGGAATAGGTGACAGAAACTAACGGATGAAAATGAAAATGTAATTATTAAAACGCTGATTGAGACGGAGACGTGAAACACGGAAGGGAATATAAACTTAATGTGAAGAAATCATACAAAATGTGTTTAAATTGTTGCTAAGGAAATCGTTAGCAATATTAGAGGTATAATAGGCCAGATGATAATATAACATGGTAGTGAGTAGAAACAGTGCAAAAGATAATATCAAAGAAAAAAAATATAGTTTAAGAAATGGTAGAAAACCAGAAAGAGAGAGGATTTGGTGGAGTATTAACATTTAACTAAAGCAGTAAAAAGTGCAGTGAGTAAGTTTATGTTAGAGTAATATGATGAGTTGTATGAGAGTTTGGGAACAAAATAAGATGAAAAATAAGTGTAAAGGCTATCTAAGGAAGGAGAAAAAAAACCAGGGACTATAGAAATATTTAGTGCATAAAAGATTATGATAGAAAGGTGTTATTGAAGGACATGGAAGTGACAATGGGATGGAAATAATATTTTGAGGGATTATTAATTGAAGAGTTTGATTGATCGAGTTGAATCGAATTTGTGTATGCCGGTTTCAAAAAGAAAGATAGGTAACCGAGGAGTTTGTGTAGAGAAATTGATCTTTAGGATAAGAGTAGGAGTGCATCATGGTTTGGTTTAGAGTCATTACTTATTTTCCCTGTTAATAGATAAAATAACAAAGAATATAAAGCGTGAAGTATCACGGTACATGTTGTTTGCAGATGATAAAGTACTAATAGGAGAGAATTTTCAGGAAGTAAATGGTAGACTTTAATACTGGAGGGAAGTTCATAAAAATAAAAGACTAAGAATTAGTAGGGATAAAACAGAATATTTAATGTACGATTTGGAGAAGGAAAATACAGAGAGAATAGATAAATACTAGAAATAAAGTTGAGTAGTGATGTAGAGGGAGAAGTTGATACATTCAAGTATTTAGACTTCATTCTACAGAATGATGGGAACTTCAAAAAATAATATGAAACACAGGAATAAGTGTGAGTAGAGAAGCTTCAGGTATTTTGTGTGACAAATAAATCCCTATTAGGTTAAATGGTATATTTTATAAGATAGTGGTAATACCTGCAGTTATGTATGGAACATAATGTTGGGTAATAGATAAGAGATAGGGGAGAGAATAAATATAGTAGAAATGAGAATATTTTGGTGGATGAATGGAATGACTATGGAGGGCAAAATAAGGAATAACTATATAAGGAGTATTTTTAATAGTTGACAAAGCGACGGACATGAGTACTACAATGGGTCTCTCAGACCGATAAAAAATAACGCTGTCACTACTATGGGTCTGCTGGACCAAATATTATCTATTAGACCGTTTTATTAACAAATGATTCAACCTGTTCACCAGCAAATGATATAATTGTTATCAATACCCTCCACCACAAAGGTACTCAGAATAATAGCATTTTACAATGAACCAACATAAGAAAAAACAGAATTGAATTTTTAACACGGCCTAATAGACCCAGTGTGTTAACGAAAGGGGTAATTTTTAATTTTTAATTTTACCTAGCTTTTGTGGTATTATATAATTTGGTATTTTAGAACGTTCTGTGGTGAAACGTCAAAATATATATACACACTTAGCAAGATGAGATGTTATGACACGTTTAATGATTAAAATCATTTCATTATAAAACAATGTATATTTACAAAGGCTTGGTCATCGTCGCTTATGTTCATAATGCTATCAGTGTATTAACGAATAATTATAATTATGCGGATAACTTTGTGTATATTTAAAATATAAAGAAATATTAAATATGCAAAGACATACCGGCATCATAAACGTACATATGTCGTGGTATTCGTGATAGGATTATCATTGTTTTTTTACATACTTAATATATGTTTATGTATGATTTAAAAATATATTATTATTACACTTTTTTGTTGTGTTTATTTTCCAAGAGAAATTAGACAACAGCACAAAAAAAAAAAATAGCATGAATATTCAAAGTTGTGAAAAAGTGTAAATAAAGTCATTACACGTATAGATACTCAATATTGACGATTATCAGATACGTTAATTGTTATGATTTTAAAATAAGTGAATTCGTAAACAAATAAATAACTACCCATAATGATATAAATTGATCTTATTTTTATTTTTTTTTAGGGGGGAGGGTCGCAATAGTCAAAAATAAAATTAGAGCTCTTTATATTACATGTGTACACGTGAAATTCAGAATTCTGTGTTAGAGACCGTGTAATTCACGTTATTCGCGGAATTCAAATGTTTGTAGGATGCCGTGAATTTTAATTTGCCAGCTATCAAATGAAGCCATGACTTTAAAGTTTGACTTATGTTCACCTGACGAAGAAAACAAATAATATCAAACAAAAATGTAAAGTTTTGTAACACGTGTAGTATTTTATTCTTTACATTTTTTTTTTTTTTAGTCCAGAACAATTATACATAATATCTATCATTCATTGCTATTATTTACTCACCAATAAGTACACATAATTTGATTTGTGAATGAAAACGTAATATTTCGTTCTTAACTCATGTTATAAACTATAAATGAATATTATCTTAAAATATTCACTTCAAAATATAACAATCACTGTTTTGTACAGAAATTACTGAAATATATTAAATTATATAAAAATACAATTTCACGTGTAATTTTACTTTAAATATTCTAACTACATTAACACAATCGCGTGTATTATTATTTCATATGTCACCTGTATACGTGAGTTTAAGATTCGCGTTCAAAACCGAGACCTCTATTAAAGACTAACCATTATCATTTTAATATTTAAATATAATGTAATCCTATTTTTATTTGTATAAAGTATTTAACACAATGATTAATCAATTATAACATAAATAAATGTATAAAACTAACTAAATTAATAAATAAACAAATTAAATACAAATACAAATAAAATATGTTACATCAAATAATGAAGCTAACTCTCAAGATAAATTTGATTATGATATACTTAACTGGTAGGAAACGGGAGTTAAAAAGCAAGTTTGTATCAGGAGATTTATACCTCAGACAGTGCAAACGAGAGAGTAGATTTGATCTAGGAGAGAATAGAGTGAAATGTTTGGTACACAAAGAAAATGAGTTAAAAGAGTGGTAGTAGAAATTCATGGGATGAAGGAAATTTCCCAAACATCGACCATTGACAAGAAAATATATATATGTTTTAAATACGGACATTTTATTTAAAAAGTGAAAGTCTCGCTATTATTTTCCACATATTTAATAGCCAATTAAATCAGTTCCATAGATTATTATATATTATTACCAGTATTATATATAATGCTTAGAAATTTTATAAAATACTGAAATGGCCAGCTAAAGTATATAATATACACATTATCTAGACATTATATATGATACCTAATAAAAATTAGACAATATAACATATTGTAATATTACTCATAACATTGTTTATTGCTAAAACTATAAAGACCCACAGATATTAATTATAATCAACAATTTTAAGTTTTAAAATTACTGTTATCAATGTTTTGTGTGGTACAATTCAATGCTAAAATGTTTAAAAACAAAATAAAATTCTCGTGGTTTTTAGTTGTAAAAACGTTCAGTGTTTGTTATTATTATTTTTTTTTTTGTTATCACCACAAATTGTATATGGAGGCTGGGAGATTATTTTGTCTTTTATTTTTTCAAAATTAAAGTCTTAGAATTTTGTAATACATATAAATGTAAAATTGGTGAATTTCCATTTTTTTAATTTTCAGAAAATAAAAAAAAAACGTATATATATTAGGTAGATATTATAATTAATATATATTTGGCAAAATTAACTTTATAAGTTACGGGCATATGAAGTTTACGAATAAAATATTTATATAATATAAAAACAATATATACATAAAACACATAAGAATGTTAATTTATAATGAATATATTATTATTTATATTATTATTTTATACAAAGTTAAATTTCTATAATATAAAAATTGTATAACTGAATATAACTTATACACACCATAAAAATGTAATATTATATAGACTACATTATATTATTATTTTGATATTATTTTTTTTAATTTCACTCATTTCTGTAGAAATATAATTTATTGCATCTAATTTATCACCTTTTTAATTGTTTACTGATAAATAATATTAGAACATAGCCTTTTTTTAAAACACGTATTAAGGTATAATTAAAATAAAAATGTAAAATATATTTACCTTTTAAGTTTTAACATTTAATTTTTTTGATTGAAAATTTTTTTTGACATTTTTTAATATGAATATAAAATCTAATATTATTTATATGAAGTTTGCAATAGACAGGTAACAGTTTTCAAAAATATAATTCCAATGACATTTATAGTTCCAAAATTTTAAACTATGAGTTTTAATATTTAATATATAATTTATATGCCAATTATTACATATAAATAGTGACTATAACATAAATTATTACTGAAAATATCTAAAAATTTAGTTCATAGCTTATTGATTGTTGTTAATGAAATTATCACTAAATTTTAAAAATGTTTTAAAATTTTTAAACAATACAAATGGTGCTATATAATAAATATGTACTCAATAAAACCAAAAATGATTGGTTCTGATATTTTTAAGATTATTCAATTCATTTTTAAGTATTATTGGAATGTATTCTTAAATAGTCTTATTATTAATTAATTTAATAAAACAAATAAATAAATATCCACCAATGGTGGTTTAGATTCTATTAATATAGTTAACAAGTTGAAAATATAAATTGATGATTTATTTTTGGGCACATTATTTTATTTAGTAGTGCTAAATGTAAATAGTTAACAACAAATAAACTTATGATCAAAAATATTAGGAACTTTCTAATTGTGACCAATAATTGGCCAACAATTTAGAATAAACATGTTAAAAACTATTACTAATTATCTCTAATTTCATAGTCATGTAAATATTAATTTATTATTGGTATTTTTTTTTTAGAACGCTAAAACTGATTTAAGAATATAAAATCTGTAGAAAATAAAAATTTTATTTTTCTAAGTATAAGACACCATATATACACAACATTTTTGTTCGTACATCAGTTTATCTATTTGTTGATCTGTCTATCTGCAGTTACTTTACTATAGTACATAGTTACAAGTTAGTTAATTTACCGGAGAGACAAATATTATTGGTTTTATTTTACAGTAAATTTACACTAACTATACATCTAACGAATTAAAATATTTACCATGGAGATATAATCGAAGAGTCCGTTTTTCCCAACTTTCATCTAAATTTTCTTATAATTCATTTCCATGGTTTCTAATATCAATACTTTCAATTTTAATTTGTTTTATTATTTATAGGTTAATATACATAAGTATAGTAGGTTAAAAAATGTATTTAACAATTATTTATTGAGCTATCATTTAATAATTAAAATGCGTTTGCGAACCAAAAATTAAAAACGCTTACAATGTGATTTTTCCAAACTTGTTTATTACGATTAACATAAGCCAATGTATTAAAGAATTTATTAAAATAATAGAAAACTGATTGATGTTTCTTTATTGTTTCTAGAAACAAAAACAAAATAAATATTAATAAGTTATTATTACATACGAAAAATTATTTAGTCATTGCGTTTGTCAAAGACGTTTCTTTCAAAAGTACTTAATAATATTTCTTTGGTAGAAAACCAATTTTGAATAACAACAATACGTCTATATAATGTTCATATATACAAATACAAAAATATAATTTATAAATACATTGGAACAAATTCATATGTCCTTATGGAATTTATTTTATATTATTATTAATATATATATACTCTATATTCCATAATAATTTTATGCACAATATGTGTCCAGGAGGTCTTATATATATATAGTCGTTTGCATGAGAGTCACTTCAAACAAACGAAAGTAAAAAGTATAAAATATTTTCAATGCATGCGGTACGACTTCGTATTATAGCTGCGTGTAATACGAGACTGTAAAGCTGCGTAAGGCGAGTTTTTTTTTTTATTACTACTTAAAAAACAACTCAAAAATGTTTTGAACGGTATACTACTCTAATGAGAAGCTATTTCGAATATTATATACACAGAATGTACACGCATATACCATCATATATTGTATATTATGATGTATAAAAGTAGATTTTTGTGTGTTATTTTTTAAAAAAAATACATAATAAACAATTTTTAAATAAATTACATTTTAAAGATTTTGAAATTGTTTACATAATATTCTTGTTTTATTATATTAATGATCCGCAATGTTAATAAATGCGTAAACTATGATTAATTTGGAATCCCACATGTTTTTTTGTTGATTATATATTATATTAATTATATTTGATATAGAAGAAAAAACGTAGGATCGAATAGAATATATATATATATATATAGAGGGCTATCAGACAAAAAAACATTATAGACAGAATGATTTGGGGTAAAATTTAGAAGTGGTCAAAGTCTCCGATAAATGTTTGATATTTGAACGAAAATAATATAAAAATATAACTTTGTTTCCGAAATACTGTATTTGCTTACAATAAAAAGAAATATTTTTGTGGATTTGGGTTTTTTTTATTTTAAATAAATTATCCACATGATGACTCACATATAAATACAATATATATATATATATATATTATACGAATAACCAATAAATACAACAATCATAGATCACAATATGATCATTATCTGGAATATACTATATTATTATAACATTAACGTATATATTATAAACTAAAATATTTGGTGAAAAATTCTCAGTAAAATGCTTATAATTTTTTTTTAAATTGATTTCTTGATGGCTTAGTATATACTAATAAATCGTATTTTTTTAAAGCCTATATTTTTGTAATATTCACTGCTGTAATAACAGAAACTATAAATCACGTCTATTAATGATTTTATTTATTAAAATATAATATAGAAACAAATAATTTCCGAGTGAGGTAGACATACTTTTTTTAACTTTTACATATGTAAATCATATAAATGTATATGGGTAGCTAATACTATGGGTTGGAAAGCCGGAATATGTATATATATATGGGCATATGGCAAGTTTTTTTCTAATATTTTTAACTATATTAAAATAATGAAACGTAACTTCTAACTCAATGTTTAACTTTTTATCTACTTCTAGCATCTTTAGCCCTAAAATAAAGTAGGTGTATTTGTATATACCAGGGATGGCCAGTGAGACTCTAACCGGTCCTAGGACATTTTGGCGAAAGGGATTTCGTTGAAAGACATATTGGCGAAAATATATTTTGGCAAATAGGAATTTTGACGAAATGACATATTAACGAAATTTTTATATATAAATTATACATTATAAAAAATATATATTGTGTTCTAAACTCTGTCCTAGGTCCCCCAGGTGTCTAAAAATTAGTACTTATTTTATCGAAAATTTACGCTATCGCAATTACTTACATTGATTTAAGATTTACGTATTTTTACTCTCAAATATTGTTTATTGTGCCCAGTGAGATATTTATATTTATATATATTATACTTATATTTATAAAAAAATATAGATATATAGTACCATAGTACCTTTTATTTTAAATTGTTCAAAATAGATAAATCTATCAATTATACCTACATAGGTAGATTATATGTACCGATAATACGCATATACTCGTATACAATAAAAAGCATAAAACGTAAGTATGAGTAATGGGTATATACAAAACGATTACCGTATTATATTTCACCGAAATATCTTTTCGACGAAATATTCTTTAGTCGAAATGTCCGGTTACCACTCTATCCGTGAGCAGCAAATAATATATAATGAAAACCATGTTAGAGTGAATAGTAGAAATGCATTAAAATTTTAAAAATATCATCTATTTAAATAAGATAAATTTAAACACCTTTTTTTCATTTATTTTAAATACAAATGTTAAAATTTATTAATTACGTAAGCCAAAGTTAGACCACCATTGTTATATAGTGTTTGACACACTTTTTTTTATAAGATATTAAAAGTTTTTGGTCGCGGACGGTCAACGCTTGGAACGCTTAAATGGAAAAGGCGTGTGTTTAGTGACGCGGTACTGTTAAAAGTCAGATTTTACCCTTTGAGATAGACGAAGTCATATTTGATAATAATATAACGGTTTTAAACGGTCGGGCTTTTACAAAAGGCCAATGTATATAGAGAGCTGGTTGGTTAAAAGTAAAGTATGTCAACGTCACTATGTGAGAATTTCATTTCATTTAGCAAAATAATTACATTTACACTATAAACAGCTCATGGCTATATATTAATAATACATATATATGCTGCAAGTGGAAAACTATTGTTCTGAACTTTAGGGTGGGATCTGCTCGGCTCACAACCGTGAAACCAATTATTCGCTGCGACTGAAATTCGAATATTATTTAGTCCCCGAATTCATTCGGTATATGTATACACGTCGTTGGAGGAAATACAAATTATTTTAGATCAATTTCCAATATTTCAATACATTATACAATAAGACGTTCTACGTCTAATATGTTTTATATGACTTTATTAAAGCGTTTGATAAGGTAAACAATTTTATACATATATCTAAGTTTGCATAGCATTGGTATTCAGGACCCGTTTGTCTCTTGGATTTTAACCTACATGAACAAACAAGGAAAAAATTGTTAAGTATGTATATAATTTTTAAATCTAATCCTATCTTTGTCACTTCAGGAGTACTGCAAAGCTTACATTTAGCACCGTTACTATTCGTATTATTTATTAATAATTTAAATTTTTTACATTCAAGTAAACTTCTTATTGCTGATGATTTAAAATTATTTCAACAAATAAATTACCATAATGATGCAGTTTTACTACAAACGGATTGTAATATTTTATCGGATTGATGTAGAATTAATAAATTACCATTGAACATCGATAATTGTAAAGTTATACCATTATGTAAATCTCGGTTTTCAATTATAGAGTCTTATTATATTAATCAGTTTTCTTTGAAACGTGTTCACGATATTAGTAATTTAGTCGTAATATTTGATTCAACTCTTACATATAGTAAACACTTATTATATACAATTAAGAAATTATCGACGATATTAGGTTTTATTGCCAGAAATTGTAAATACTTCACTAATCATGTAGTCCTTAAAGTATTATATACTTATTTTTTACAATCAATATTAGAATATAAAACTGTGGTTTGGTCGCAATACCTAAAATATCAAATTCAATACTTAGCTAATATTCAAAATCATTTTCTACGATTTATGAAATTCAAATGTAATATAAATCGTATATAAAACTCTTCTTATCAACCATTAATACTATTTTTTGATATTGCTAGTTTGTCCGAAATAAGGAAAATATCAAATAAGAAATATTTATTAAATCTTGTTAATAGCTTTATCAATTGCTCTGAAATTATAAGTCTCTCAATTTCAATGTCCCTGAATGTAAAACCAGATCTACCACTATATTTTATGTTTTTACATATAGTACAAATAATGCCTTAGCTTCTCCTATAAATAGGATAATGTCAATAGCTAGTGAAAAAAAAAAATTATTTATTTAATTTTAATTCCATTAAATCGTTAAATAATAATTTTGTAAACAGAATTTTTTGTACTTAAATATTTGTATTTTTGAATTATTACCATATAGTTATTGATTATTTGTATGTTAATGTTGACCTAAAAATTGTAAATTATTGTAATTGCGTCATATGATCCGTTGAAATTTTTTAATAAATAAATATTTTGTCTCCAATCTAAATGCATTTTTTCGACTGTAATATTTAAGACATAGAATGTATACAATATACCCTTTAATATGAGAAACTGTAGATATTCGTTCGGTAGAATCAAACCATTTAAATAATGAGGCTCGTACCGAAGGAAAATAATTTAATTAAAATGGGAGTAGCATCAAAAATTCAGTTTGGCAACAAATGTTTCTACAGAATTGCAAAAATACTGGGTTCACGGTCACTGTAGAAAGGTATTAAGAAATAATAACCAACATTAGTTTATTACAACTTAATTATTAGGTAGGGAGTGGAAACAAGTAAATAAAGAAATTGGATTATTAAAATAATATAATAGATCTTTGGACTTTTATAATATGAGGAAACTGGTTATTTAAGAATAATACAATTAATGAGCTATAGAGACTCTGCCCGAAACAAAACATTTTAAATACAATGAGAATCAAAACTCTACAGTAGCCTAGATACGCATAGCGTAGTCAGAATCTATTGGTACGCATGAAAATGTAAAGAAACCCAGCAGGAAAGTGACCTATTGGACGACACTGTATGAGATGGGAAGGTGTAATGAAAAAAAAATAGAATATTTAAATGGAAAATACGTGTAGCTGATAAGGATCGATAATTAGAATATTTGGTACATTAATTGGTCATAGTGACCGATAATACCTAGAGTACAGAATATAATATTTAACACAATATCAAGATTTTCGCACTAAATTCGCATTTAGTATGAAAATATTAAAAATCGGGTCTTTTCAAAATGCTTTTTCATAAATAAATAACTTCGAAAAATAAAAATATGTTTTTATACGAAAATGGAGGTACCTAAGTATATTGTTAAATTAGTTAAACAAATGTAAATTTATCATCTATCAAAAATTCAGTTTATCATTAATAATTATTATATTTACATTATATAATATAACCATATATCAAAAATATGGTTAATATAGATAAGTAATATTCAATAAAATGAATATAGTTAGGAATATAAAAAGGTTCCATCTAGTCAATGTAATATCAGTGAGTCAGTTAATTTCAAAATGAGTTAATTATTATATTTATACATATATTAGTTTAATTATATAATATCTATAATACTTTTATAAATAAAAATTGTTTTCATATTTTAAATCAATAATTTGATACATATAAAATCTCAATCGTAAATAATTTAATTTAAACAAGCGGAAAATTATTCATAATTTGATATAAATTCATATGGTGGTATCAATAGTTAATTTAAATTTTGAATATTGAAAATATACTGAAAAGTTGTCTATATTTTTTGTTTGTATTTTAAATTTATACGAAAATGTAATTGTGTTTTCAATTAAATAAAAATGGCTACGTAAAACATTTAATTTTATTTTATTTTTGAATAGTGTTTCAGTTTTTATTTTTAAACCTAAAATTGCAATCCTATATATATGTAGTATAAACCTGCCGAAAAACCAATTAAATATGCATGTTTTCTTTGCACATTTTAAGAAATTTAGATAAACTCATGTAATATTAAACGTGTTTAAATCACCACAGAAATATTATATAATTATAAATATAGGTTAATGCGAGGATTAAACCAATGGAGCATTATTCTCACAGTCGTTACAATAATGACGTACGTGCTGCTTAAAATTAATGAAATTCTGTGTAGAACATCGTAATGATTGTGTTTTAAATACGAAAAACCTCACATCATCTACCCTTTGAATTAAAATTTTAATATTACAAGATAAGTTATCGGGCTGTCAAGTAAATAACAATATTTAAATATTATTTTTAATTACTTGTTTAAGACGTAAAATAATTTAAGTATACATTTTACCAAATTGCTGAAATACAATAATCCTTAAATTTTTTTAAGTTTTACAAATAGTTGATGTAGAATAAAACAGGGATGGGATATTATTTATTCCATGTAATATATTGTATTACTGATTATCAAAACATTATATATAATTGTATCCCTAGTACTACTTAATAGTAGTAATAGATTTAATTAATTAATAGTACTTAATAGTTAATATATTTTTGTTAAATTCGATTTGTAACCCGTATTGAAATATTAAATTCATTACTTAATTGCCTAGACCGGGATTATACAATTTCAATATACCTAATCTATTATAATATTTATTATTTCTGTAAATAAATGTCTCACAGAGATAAAAAAAATAAATAGGTTATAAGTTATAACTTATAATATAAGTAATTATTATGATTTAAATTACTGAAATCGAATGTTATTTGATCATTGTTGTGAATTTCAATAATATTTGATAAAAATGTATAACGTCAAATTGATACAATATTTGGTAGATGATACTTACAATTGTCCATTAAACCTATATATTTTGTTATATTCATAAAAATATACCAAAACACACTTCAAGAACATATATATATATATATATATATATATATATATTTATAACTGTGGTATGGTGAAAAAATTATATATATTTTTGTTTTTGTAAAAAATACTTTTTAATGTATTTGTTATTATAATATTTTGCACAAATACTCTGGAAAATTAAAATTAAAGTTTGTAATAAATTTTCGTTTTTACGAATTAATATTTATAACATACAGTATGATCTGCACTCAATAGTATTAAAAATATCTACAGTCAGATAATATTTTAATCATAATTTCATAAATATCTGTTATTAGCAGTAATACGAGAAAGGTAGACTACCCGCTTAAAATTAAATCATAATTCACCAAACTGACATTTTAAATAATATTAGTTAGATACTTAGATTATTATTTTTTCGGATATTCTATAACTTTATAATTTTATTTTTAAAATTAATTCGGCCAAAAGCAGCTTAATTGCCCCCCCCCCCCATCAATACATTTAAATGGATACTTCATAGATTATTATAATTTGATATATTCCATGAAATATATTTATATTATTGTAATCAGAGTACTCAGTTTCTTGAGGCATTTATTTAAATAATTAAATACATTTCACAATAATATTTTAGTATTATAATTAATAAAATAAAATATATTTAACAGTATTATTATGAATAGCTTATACAATTATAGAAGAATAGCGTGATACAAATTTAATTTTCAGACAGCTTACAAAGATAGTTAAAAAAAATGTTATACTAGTTTCTACACTGAAACATTAGAAATATATTGAAATAAAATAAAATAGTATATAGACATTTAAAAATAAAAATAAAATATTTTTAAACAAATTGAATATTTTATATCCATTTATGATGAAGTTGCAGTGATTTAAAAAATTATATGTAAAAAAGATATATCGATTACAAAATAAACTTTGTATTTAATTTACAACGATGTATAAAATAATATTACAATATTATAACAAAAATTATCTCATTGTAAAAAGTACATTGATTTTAAATATTATCCCTTAAAAAAATAAACCGGTAAATAGGAAATGGAATTGAAATGCTTCCATTTCTGTAGAGATAAATAGTGAATAACTATTTCCAAATTTTTTTTACATTAACGTAGTGTAATGTCTTACAATTTGAATTACTTCTTTTGGGAGTACAATCATGTGCTTTTTTACATGTCTTCTCTTTTTCATGTATAAGGAGTCCAGTATGAGTTTTAGAATATATACCTCTATTTTAGTAGATTATTTTGTATAGTTAGTATTTTGAAGAAGTCATATTTTAATTATTTCTGTAGTACTTATACTTAATCGTAAAGAAAAATGTATTTTTATTATTCAAATATTTTATAAATGCGAAAACAATAAAATATGAAATACAATTTTAAATAAACTATTTCACTAATGCTCTGTTTTATATCGATTTATTATTTTTGTCAAATTGAATATACTCACACCTGTATCCTACCCATCAATCAATGTACTTCAATTCTATTAAGTGTGATTTTTTTAAACCACATTTTCTGTAAAACACGGAAAATCTATGAATTGTTTTCAAGAATTATGTTTCAATTAGATAATACTTTTGTAATATTTGTTAAGAATACAGTAGGGTGCCCGTTATTTATATATAGATGAACGATTTTTTTTCTTAAAAATTCGAAGAGTGCCACCCGGAATTTTTTTTCTATGGTTCTAAAAATAAGATCTGTAAAATTTGAGCTTTATATAACATGATTAACAGGGCGCGCTCATAGCTCAAAGTTTAGAGAAAATGAAAAAATGTTTAGTTTCTTAAAAATTAGCGCACAAGTTTTGGTTTCTCCTAAAAAGTCATTAGGAAATTTTTTGTAGAAATCGTGATTTACTAAAGAAAAGTTTTCTTATACATTTTTCGCACAGTTAATATTTATTGGTAAAAACAAAAAAAACTAAATGTAAATGACATTTTGTGAAAAAATTCCGTTTTTATGTTTTTTGCAATTATCTGTCTAAATATTAAAGATACACAAAAATCATATATTACTAAAATTGATCCAATTTATTGTTACTAAAATATATGTAACTATACAATTTTTCGTTAAGCTAATTAATTTTGAT
>JAIPRL010009332.1:0-17854 GCA_025469235.1 Pemphigus obesinymphae | reverse complement strand
AGCCGGATCACTGCTAAAACAAGAGTTTGAGGAATCCGACGAAGATGAGTCAATATTGGAATAGTATACTGAAAAATATAGTATAATTCAGTATATAATATAAATCAGTAAAATAAATAAATAAATTTGTTGTGTCTAACCTAACAGGAAACTCACTCGGACCGTTTAAATGAATATGTCAAAAATTACAAAATATGGGATGATAATATACGCATATAAAACATAGTTTTATATTTAAATATTTTTTTAATTAGTCACAAGTTAGATTTGTTTTAAATAAAAATAGAATAGAATAGCTGTAAAAAAAAAATGCAAAAAAAATGCAGAAAAAAAATAGTTTGGTCGCCACGGATCGAACCCGGAATTGGGCAATCTCGAATACAGCTTTATTCCACTAGGCTATGAGTCGACATAAGTCGAAAGCGCGTTGCAAAATAGGTCATTTAAAATAATACTGTAAAATGTGAGTTTACGGTGCTCCATTATTTATCCAATAAAATTGATATAAATCAGTTATTTTTGTGTCTCATTAAAAAAGGAAAATACTTAATATATGTAATCAAACGACCATAATATGTAAAATAAATATTACTAAAAGAAAAATATATTTGTAGGTACCAACCTGGCTCAATGGTTGACTGTTGTTTTTCTTTAATCCGTTTTAGTTTTTCTTCTTGATCTATTTTCTTTTTTTCAAATTTTGATACTTTCGTATCTACTCCAAGCATACACCCTTGGCGTCCTTTCTTCTTTGTGCAATTAAAAACTATTTGTCTTCGTCAATTTGTATTTTATCTAGAGCGTCAGCATGCGCGATGTCAAACAAATCATTTAAACTTTCTTCGAATTCTTTTTGCCTATTTTTATTTAGTTCACTGGTACGAGTTTTATGTTTTTCTAATTTGCGTAAATCTTCATACAATTTTTTACACTTAACAACACAGTACGAATGATTATGTGTTGGGATACGAGCTTTTTTCCAATAAATAAGACACTCGTCAATAACTAGTGACGCACTTTCTTGTATATTAAGATTAACAATACGCATATTATAAAACAAAACACTCAGAATCTCTTTTTGAGGGTAATTTTCCACCAGTTATATGGTTTTTCATTATCCCAACTAAAAAAATTTGTTTTCGTGATATTTTAAAATAATGGTTAAAAATTATAAACAAAAACTGAAATAATCAAACACCAAACGTAAATGTGCTGTAATAATATTATTATCACAAATATTTGGAACAAATATAAATTAATGGATAGCACGATAAGAATATTGTGTAGGTTATTTTATCAAGCCGAACGTCAAATACTTAATGACCAATATTCAATGATAAATATTAGGTACCTATATTCTATAAATAACGTAATAATAATACATTTTTATAATTTGCTTAGTTAATAATTCTACTAAATTCATCTATAAAAACTAAACGGTTGACCTGGTAATATTTGAACAAAATATCATTCTTCTAGAGAATTTAATTTTAAATCAATTTTATATAAGACTTTTAATTGTATAATTAATCGATCGATGGAGTTACTGAAAATAACAAAAAACCACTAATAATGGTGGGTATAGCACACAATATATTAATTATTAATTTACTTATAAAATAATAGATTTATACACATTTTTTAACTAACATTTTTTTATAGAAAATACAATTATATATAATAAAGGTTCTTTACACTTTTATCGTAAATAGAATACTTTTCGATATAAATAGAAAAAACTGAAAAACTACCCCTAGGTTCAGATATTTAACCCTTTTGGGGCACGTGTTAGGGTTGATCAATCGTGACCAAATTTTACACACCTTATTTTTATACATTATTACACGGTGTACGGATATTTAAACGGTATTTGACTACTACCTATTTTTATTTTTATTTAATTATTGTCTGTTGACGACAAGTTTTCGGTCATTTTTCGATTTTCTTATTAATTTTCTTAAACATAAAAAAAACTACCCTTTTTTTTTTTTGTGCTGTGTATGACTTAATAATAATAATAATATGGGATGGACGAGTGGGTTTATATTTTTTTTCAATATTCAATACTAAAAATCATAATAAAATAAATATACATATTAATACGATTGGTCATAATGCATTTATAGGGAATTCCAAATTGAAATCATATGACAACTGATAGGTATATTATATTTAAAATACATTTCAAAAAGATCTTTTTTTGATCATTTTTTTCCTCCTCCACATCACCAACGTATAACACCGCTTAGAATTCACTATACGTACGGTATTTTACGTGTTTTAAAAAAAGTCTTACGTCAGCATTTTTAATTGTTGCGTGATCACGATATTTGATAAAAAAAAAAATGATGTTTTCGTAAAACAAGCAATAATGCATTTGAACGTGGTTCTAAATAAATGTATTAAATATATAATACGTAGATGAAAACATTTAAGGAATAGGCTTTCCATGTTTCCAATTTTCTAATTGTTCAGCTCAATACCAAAGGAATAAAGCATATAATTTTTATATTTTTAAATGAGTGTAACTTTATTATAATTAATACTTTTAAAACATGGATAAGGTTGTCATTTAAATACCTACGTAATACCTACATAATCGTAATATACCTACATTTTATAATAGGTGATTTAACTTACAATAATATTTTAATATCGCTCCCATTTTTTTTTTTTCTAGTCTGAACAAATTTTTACTATTGAAAATCATTTGTACCACGGTCTCTTAAAGATATTTTATAGAATACTAATAGATTTAATGTTTATTTATTTTCTAAATTAATATTTAATAAACTTTTTTTGTTTTAAAAAATATTTATTGTATAGGTTTTGGAATACCTAGTTTTGTTCTGGAACAAGTATAGTACGAGTAAGTTTAATTAAAGTTCAAATCAAATTTATTATAAAGGAATTACATTAAATGTATGCGGGACCGGCTCAATCAAAAATATGTTTATAGGCATATTAATAACTATATTTTTTCACTCCTAAAATTTAGTGACAAAAAAAAAACAATCATAATAATTTTCTGCTAAAATGTAAATCGCTTTGAAAACGGAAAATATTCAAATAAAAGTCATCAAGTATTTAATTATAATAAACACCTTTTAAATTAACGATTACTTTTATCAAAATGTCGCTCTAGGCTAGTGCCTAGAGAACGCCCTGAGAATAACCTAACCTTGAGCCGGCACTGAATATAATACGTATACTTGATTACAGTAGAATGTAGATGACCATTGTTATGCAGAGAGTGGATTATTAAAAATAATTTTAATCATTATATTTTATAATAGGTTACTATGGGGTATATAATATTTAATTATATACGTATCACAATATATAAAATATAAATGTCATTAAAAATAATAATAATATTATAAATTAATAAATAACAAATTTTCCTGAATTTTTTTACAGATATAGAGGGATTCTTATAAAAATAAATGCAAACTGATTTTATAATAAGACTTTAAGTATATTGTCTTTAAACCAAGACGTTTGTTTTACCAATTGAAATCAAGATTAGTTATAGAACGAATATTGTGATTTCAATAACCAAGCGAATATGGGACACCAGTTTACATAAGGGTAATTGAAAATATTTGTATTTGTAGTCATTATGAAGTCACTGTAAATTCTTTATTAAAAATAGAGAAGAACTTGAAAAAAATATTAACTTTATTAACACGCTAAGGTTTATTTGTATATAATAGGTTAATATTATACTATGAAATCGCTTTTGCACTGGGTATATTCTAAAGACGAGAAACGGAAATTTTTTTTTATATATCCAAAAAGTGACTTTTAAACACACTTTGACATCAGTCCGAGTTATTTGATATAAAAATATCAGTCTAACTGGTATTGAATTTACAGAGGCGATTCAAAAATTTTTCCTCTTTCGCCGTGCTTATTATCGTATACAATTCTTTGGGCATTTATGTTTACACCCAATTCTACGAGACCTACATTGAATATAGCCGGGAAGTGGACCTAGCTTTTCGTGGTTTCAATTACCTTTCCTATTTTCCTTAAGAGGATGTTACACTCGCATTTGTTGTCTCTGTCTATCTAACAGATAATATAGCAAAATCACACCACGCAGAATTGACATTTTGGCGTTTATGTTAAATTTCGAGTATAAACACCTATTACAAAATTTAAAGCGAGGAATATTTTCGAGTGAACTTCATGGGCATTTCGTAAAATATCGTCTGACGAAAAAGTTAAAGCTATTTAAAAATATCAAAAACTAAAAATGCCGTAACTTTTTTTTGTGACAATATTTTACAAAAAGCCCATGAGATTCACTCAAAATTATTCTTCTCGTTAAATTTGATAATAGGTGTGTAAGCTCTAATTCTAACCAAAATGCCATAATTTCAATTTTGCGTTGTACAATTTTGCTATATTGCCAATTAGATGGACGGAGACAGAGAATGCGGGTATAGCATCCTCTTAAACCATATTTATGAGTGTCCTCCCGGAGATTAAATTTACAATGAAGTATTATTAACAACTCCGATAGTTTATAACATAAAAATATGTTAATTTATTTATGGCTGTCACCTTCCCCCCCCTGAATGCCTCTATTTTCTTCTGCGGCCAGTTTCTACCAAAATGGCGAATGTAACTAGATCTAATCAATTTGTTATTTTTCAGCTCATGACAGGTGCTATAGGATATAACGTGTCTAAACTTATGTTTAGAAACCCTAAAATAACGGGAAATAAAATATTATGTATCATAATAAGATAGTTAAGTCACCAAATTTTAGATGTTTAAATATACTTATTGAACATAAACTCTATGCTTGGTCTTCATGTTCGAGTATTAGTGGTTGTTTTTAATTTTATTTTTAATTATTCTTAATTAATTCTTAGTCTATGTTCTCATTTTTATTTCGTTACCTTAGAATGTGTGTGTAATTTTGTTTTTTCTATTCTTTCGTGAAAAACTCGAGTTGGATCCTTGAGTCATGTTTTGCGAGGACGGTAGTGGCGTTGATGTTTAGTTGGTCGTGTGGGTTTTGTAATAATACCTAATATACGGATAAGTTTCTAAATATTTTCCTTACAAGAAAAAAATATCTCGTTTTATTTTTATGTGTAGTCTTAAGAAACTATTAAGTATTTCGATTATTATTATTCATTTAATATTAATTTATAATATATTTAAAATTTTAAATAGGTAATTACATTTTTTAATAAAATCTGGATTTATTCTTTGTAATTCCAATAGTTTTATGTGTGTATTAATTTTTTTGTTTTATTATTATTGTATATATTATATATATTTCGTACTCTAGAAAATATTAACTTTTTTTACATTTTTTTAAAGTTTCTAATTTTTCTCCTAATGGATTATCTTCGAATCATAAGTTTTTATTACATTAACTGTTTTCATATTCATTGGGATATTACTGTTATTACTGTATATATTCGATTAATCGTAATACCAGCAAATTAACTCAATATTGTCCATTGTCATATCATTATTATATAATTATAATATTATATAATGTAATATAATATTATATGTATACATTTATTTTTGAAATGAATAATTATCCATTACTAATAAATGGTTCATTATAATCGTTATTGGTCAGATTTTGCTCTGATAGATGGAAATAATGTAATCATTCGTATTCGTATAAATAATGATCAATATGTTTGATGATTGTTTCAAATTTTTTCAAAAATGGTATTAATTTTAATATTATGTACTAGGCGTGGTTTATTTAATATACCTACATATAACTCTAGGAGTTTAGAGAATATTTTTTATGAAAAACACCTATACTTGGTTGATTGGATTTCCAATCAACAATCGCGGTATTTTTTGTTCCTTTTGAAATATTTTAATTTTCGGATATTATATTATGAAGATTTAATTTAAATTTACTACAAAAATATACCATAATATCCTTATTAAAATTGTAGCCTGATTTTGATTAGCTATAGATACAATATTTAAGATATCTAATGTTGAAGTAACAAAACCTAAATTATGTAAAAAAAAAAAGCATAAACAACGTGTGCGCCTGAATTATTATCATTTGGATCTACTTCTGTTCTAATTGACCTAATTGATGTGGCAGTTTATTTAATATTATTCGTTACTTCCTCATTCTCACGCTTGTGAAGTTCGTCCCACGACATTGTCCAAACGATACCAAACCAACGCCAATAATTTGCAAATATTTGGAAATTGGTTTTAAGAATTTGCTTCTAATCCCCAAAATTGCTATTATATAGCTAATATATATCTGAGGAGAGCTATCATCTCTAAGTCCCCACCCCCACCACATTGTTGGATCAATCCTGGTCCAACGCCAATATTTTGTAAATATTTGCAAATTAGATTTATAATTCTCAAATTACTCCTAACCACCGAAATCGCTATTTGAATTTTGTGCCCGTACTGTTACCTATATATCTATACTTTGAATATTATTAATTAATGCTTCTGTAATCATACCATGTAGTGTAAAATAATATACTTAAATACATTTTAAAATTACATACTTTATATGGAACTACGAGTATATATATTATGTATATGTATATGTATATACTTATAATTTTTGGAATTATGTAATTAAAATTTGAGTTTTTTAATGTACTATTTACTTTTGAAAAGTTCTTTACTCTTAAAATTAACATTCTAAAGCTAAAATAACTTTTTTTTAAATTAACAAGTTAACAAATATCGTGATTAAACAATAATAAAGTGTTACCGGCACGGGATAAATTTGAAATTACTTTAAAATGTGTTCAAATTGTTTTAAATTGTTAAAGTAGCCTCGACCTGTGTTATGACCGGACACCAATCCATCATCTCACACATGGCAACATAGATCAAATTTGAAGAATACTAGTAAACAACCTAAAAAAATGAGGGCATGAAAACCTAAACTGTAAAAGTCTGGACTTTACAAATGTGTACATTACAAATCTGGACGTTATCGATCTGGATTATTATTTTTATTATTATTTATAATTGAAAATAATATAAAAATAAATGAAAAAAGTTTATATTTATAACATGAGTATCAGAATATTAAAATTCTACGAAATGCTATAGTTAAAGCTATTTCTTCTATTAAAATAATTACAAACTATTTATTATAACTTGTAAGTGAAGTATTGAGATTTTTATTGTATACTATATATTATTATCTCTAATTATGGGAAAAATAATGAAAATAATTTTTTTTTATATCTTTAGGTCACGCATTAGCTTTGAAAATTGGATAAATTGGTAAAAATTGGTAAATTTTGTCCATTTAAATTTTTTTATATATACATATTAAACATGTATCTATCTTATGATATATATTATAAAAGCCCGTGAAATTTACTATAATCTGATCTGAGATAATAAAAAACCTTCCCTGAAAAACTTCCGACGATCATCGTGTAACAATACGTCTGTTTAATAAAAAAAATACAAAAATTGGTAAATTTTGGAAATTTTCTTCTTTTTTTTTTATATCAACATATTATTATGAGTCTTCTTGGTTATAATAATTTTGACGTGTTTTTGTTTAGTATTCTAAATATTGTAAAATAAGGTTAGATAATTTATTTTGAGATCTTTAGATCGTGCATTGTGCGTAATTTTTTTAGATTTTTGTCAAAAATTGTTTTTATTTTTTTATTTACGATTTTAAGTTTGTAATAAATTATGAATAGCTCTTTACTTATCACATAACAACCCAGAATTTACCACGGGAAAGTGACTTTCCTTCGAGTTCCACCCTACCCTTCCCATTCACCCTACCGCAAAGAATAAGGTTCTGTTTAAAAATTAATTTTTATTTTTTATCTTGAATATAACGTCGCTCTGATATACCCTTCTCTGGAAATTTCCCCACTGCTGATTCTGTCACCAGTTTGACGTACCTTACTACTGTCTATGTGTGACATGAGAACTTCAAAAACTTGAAATCTAGGGTCTCACATTCATTCGTCATACATCTCATCAACGAAAGTGGAAAAAGGAAGCATTTTGACCAATTTATTAAATCTATATAGTTGTAAAAAATAAAAGTTTTTTAAAATAGAAAAAAATAAATCTCGAAAAGAGGTCCAAGAAAATGAGATATTAGAGGATGTTAGTGTAAAAGGGGTATACTGTGATGAGAGGAAAGACAATACATTGGTAAAAAAATAGGCTCAAAAATGTACAAAAGGACGATAAAATAAATTAAAGAAGAAAACATAAGTATTGTTAATGAACCTAGTGAAGAATCCATAGGCCACGTGACACCTGCAAGTGGCACTAGAGCCAATATAGCAGCAACTATCTTTGAATATTTGTGGAAAACAATATTGATAAGAGCCAAATTGTGACTATTCGTTATCGTGGTAGAGCTATAAATACTGGTTGGAAATATGATGCAATTCACTACATTGAAATAAAGCTACAGCGATCATTGCAGTGGTCCATTTGTCTCCTGCATTTCAATGAGCTTCCCTTTCGACATTTATTCGAACATTTAGATGGTATAACTACAAGACCAGCGTAGTTTTCTGCAAGTATCGAAAAAATATTACCTAGTTATGAGAAATTACTAGTGGCTAGTTTTGAATTAGAGGGAATCGATGTTTCAAAATCTGACAAATGTAAAGACCAAAAATACTTTTTGGATATTGTTTGAATAGTTCAAAAGGGAGAATGCGATTCTGACCTTGCTATAAGTCATGATAGCTAATTTTGCCAAAAATAGATATGTAATAGGTACTATAAGTAATATAATATATGATTTGTGAACAATAGATCATTAAATCTAGTATTCAAGTAATAATTCTGTATTATTTATATTATTTAAATAAATTAAAATTCTATATATTATAGCATAGATTTAATATTGTCTTTAACTGTCGTATAATAAAATACATAATAAATTAATGTGAAATTAAACGGTAAATTAATTTTGTTTTATTAATAAGAGTTAAATTACACTAAACTCAAAAACAGAAAAAAATGAATATAATAGTTATATTATTTAAATAAATAAAAATTATATACATAACACTGAATTGTCATAATCTGTCATATGATAAAATACATAATAAACTAACGTGAAATTAAACAGTAAATTAATTTTGTTTTATTAATAATAGTTAAATTACATTAAACTCATGAACAGAAAAAAATGAAAATGAAAAATAAACACCATTGTAAAATTAATATTTTTTCTTCGCTCTGCTCAAAATATAAATGTAATAACTAATAATACATTATCCTGCCCAAGAACCGAAGGAAAAATTGACCGACTTCCGGTTCCTATATCCAACCAGACATGCAAAGATCTTCCATGTTCCATGGTTCTTTATTATTTTAATTGGTACTACCTATCTATATTTTAAATATTTAATTTATTTTTCTATTTAATTAGTCTATGAGAAATTTAATTTTTGTAATAATTTACATAATGTGGCATGCTCGATTCGTGAAATGAGAACGAAACCACTGGTAAAGATTCCTTAAATCGTGTACCTGATAACCAATTTTGTGTAACAAACATAAAATTAAAATAGCGATTGACTCGAGGAGATTTAAATACAATTTGTTGGATTTGGCTTGTCGGATTTCTTGACAAGCAATTATTTAAATATTAAATACTGTAGACAGCATACTAGAATGTTATACATGGGAAAGTGTATAAGAGCAGTAAATATATAATATATTAATTTTTTAATTATAGTATATATTAATTGTAAATAAGAAACAGCAAAGAGATGGTTTATTCTAATTACAGACACTAGTCATTTGGTGTTTTGTTATATTTTATCACAAGATCTATATATCATATGTGGGTCTAAGACATTTGGGCGAGGCATTTTTTTTTTTTTAATGCGATTTGTAATTTTAAAAAAAAATAGAGTATGTTTTACAGAAAATAATAATATATATTATAATGACACAAATATATCATAACAAATATCGTTTTAATTAATTTTTTCAATTCTATGTAATAATTATTATTGTATTATTTATAATAAATTTGTAATAATTTATTATATTGAGTACAGTCGTACAATAACATTAGTATTTATTTACAATAACAAGTATTTAGGTTTAATTTTAGATAGGGTAGGTGTATAAAAAAAAAAAAACAAATTATTATTATACAATTTCATACTAATATTATATTCGCTTACTATTTTATATAATATAGAAATTTTTAAATTTATATAAAAAAATGAATTAATAATTTAAAAAAAAAAATTAATAATACACAATTTAAGTTTATTACTACCTACAATCTACATACAATTTGAAAAAATTAATAAAACTATATTTGTTATGATATATTTGTTTCATTATATATATATTTTATTATTTTTTGTAATATATATTTTACTTTAAAATTACAAATCACATAAAATAAATGCCCCGCCGAAATGTCCGATTCCCATCTTTATATAACTCTAGGACACTAAACATTACTAAAGTAAAATATGACCAAAAAAGATTTGTTATGTATAAGCTGGAAAGTAAGTAATTGCAAAAAGCCCTATACTCTTTTATATACGCCTTTTATTGCAAAAATTTCCACAGAGAAACGAAGCTTTCAATTTTTGTTATTGTTTATGTTTTTTATTCGGGGATAATTTTCGTTTTCGTCTGAAATCCAATATTTCACAGGATATGAAACTATTAACCCAGACAATGGAGGTGATTTAATAGTTCCTGATATATTATTCTTATGGTGATATTGAAGTGTATATCAATTTTGTTTAGCGAATAGAATGGTAAAAAAAAAAAAATAGAATAAAAGTATACAAGACCAAATTTACCTAAATATCATTAGAATTAAGTTTAATCTTTTTTTTATGCAATACATACCACTATTATTCCATAGCATAGAACTAAAAATAATCTATTTCAAGAGTATCAGGTACCCTTTTGGGTATATACAGTGATGTAGTCCTAAAATAATTTATGGGTATGCGGAAATCTTAAAAAAAAAAGGTGGGGGGTTTTTTGGAAATTCAGAGAAAATATAATATTCGATACGGTCGAAGGTTCCTCGATTTTGATTTTTCCTATAAGAGAATTGCAGGGGAATTGGAATGTACGAGACGATCGAGTATTCATAATTTTAGTTTTAAAATTTACAGAGAAATTACTGCTTATTTTAAGTACAATATGCCTTTTGTAGCTATTGGAAGTACCGTGTAATGTTTTCTTGAAAATGGGGAATAAATGAGTTACGCGGTAAAACCGACAATATTTATGTAGAAAAACTACCTTGAACTTTCCGATCTTTCCTATTCATATTATGGAACATACTACTTTGTTTAATATTATTACTAATTTAATTTATATACACACTTATAGTATGACAATGGTCCATCAATCCATTTCAAACTGTTTAAATCTCCTCTAGTCAATGCATTAATATATGCATGCTCGACTTGTAATGAGGGCTTATCCTGTTGATTTTCTAAATTAAAATGCCTCATAGAGCCCCACGCTCCATTGGTTTTCAATACATTGATAATTAAGTCTTTCTTCAATTGTGTGGCATACAGGACAGTAGTTAACGAGAACTCTGGTGCAGTGGGGTCTTGAATGAACACTGATCTAACACTTTTACTGCCCGGTTCGTTTTTGAGGCAGTTAATCAAACCAATTATTCCATTTGTATCTTCTTCTTGGGCGAATAAAATTACTCTCTTGCTTGGATCGGCTTCGGCTAATTTCATTGCTTTTTTTCAATATTTCAACCCATTCATACGATTTCTCAGACACTTGGATTATATCGGATACATGTGATTCTCCTTCAAGCTATGTACATACTACTCGTATTATACACATTTCAAAATTCGGTTAGTAAGATGTGGAAGTACTTCGCCCTTCGGATGGAATACCGTCGATACAATAATATAATTCTATGATTCTATGAAAAATTGTTTAACCTATTATACTTATGTATAGACACCTAAAGGTAACAGAACGAAAAAAAATATTTTAAATATTGATGTCGGTAATCACAGCAGTGAATGTCAAGAACAAGTGGATTTGTAATATACACGTATAATATAAAACTAATAATATCTATATTCCTGGTAAACAAATTAATAAACTTATAACTATGTACTACTGTGAGAGATATCGGTAAATATTTTTTCAAGTGAACTTTATAAATTAATTTTGTATATTTTTTCATAATTTCATTAACCATTGTTTTTTACGATTATTCAATTAATTATACTTGTGTATAAAAACAAAAATCTTATTTTTCATTTTTACTATCTACTCCTAAAAATCTTCACAGGAAAAGGACATTTTATTGATTTTATTATTATTCATTATATTATATACATATTATGAAACATTTAAAATAAAGGATCGATTAATTTTATGTACGTAAAAAACATGGTAAAAATTACATAAATTCACATTTACTCTGTAAATTTGCCGACCTCACATCTCTAGAGTACTGCTAACTACGGATAAACGGACGGAAGGACACAATAGGCATATATGATGTATAATCGTATGTTTTGAAACACAAAACTACGTTTTATAGTGAAAATATGTTATAAATGCAAGGGAAATAACAAAATAACAAATATACCATTATCATGGTTAGCAATATTTTTTGAAATTATATTATTATAATATTACACCAAAGCTCCGTTCATATTTTTTGTATTATATGCAATGACTTATCATTGATTTCTAAATCAATTCTTCTTCCAAGTGTATCCTTTCCGATAATCCACATAACATAAATAACAACATATGCGGCTTCAGTGTTATCCACCGACAATTCTATATTTTTTTTTTTTCAAAAGTAACGAAAAGACACGATCAAATGGCAGTCGTCCAAAACGGATGGTCACAAGCCACAACAGTAGGTACTATTATACTATATATTAGTATATAATAAAATACAAATTACATCATAAAAGTATTATTATTATTATTATTTATTATTATATAAATGTTTTATATTTAATAGAACACACATTGATCAATTTATGCATTAACGTGAATTATACGAACGGAAATATTAGTTTCACGGCTTGAACATTGCTTACGAAAACATTTAAATGCTTTATTTGTTTGCTAGTTTTCTATCTGATGAGGTAGCCCAGTCGGGAAGCCGTAGGTCTCTAAACGTTAGGTGTAGGTAGGTAGGTAGGTAGGTAGTTCGAAACCGGAAATCGCTATAAAAATTTGTGAGGTGGTACGCACATAATTCTGCGGGCAAGAGGGCACAATAGACGGCGGCCGCGCCGCCCCACCTCTCCCGACGTTTTTTTTTTTCTTTTATGATCTTTCATTTTGTGCACTCTATGCAATCTGTACGAGCCAAAACAATAAAAAGCTATACGACTGCCTATGGAAGTTACAATGCGATGAACCACAGAACACTGATTTGCGATGTCACATACTGCAGTAACTTCACGGGTAGGGATATGAACGGTGCCTGTAACGTCTCAGAGATGTACATAGACACTAAATTACAAGTTCGCATGTCACAACATAACAACTGTGTGATATCTCTGAGATCAATAATTGCACACAGAGATGTTCACACTAGATAAATGAAAATAATACCCTGGGAAATATTATATAAGTACCACGACGATAAATGCTGTAGTTCCTCGAGTTGTACTATAAAATTATGTATGGGAACGTAGGTACCTGCAATGTTTGAGTTTCAGTATCAAGATCAGAAATAAATATAACACAGGTAGAAGGGTGGCACTCATTTATGTATGTGGGTTTTTTGTCATATCTCATCATTTATTAGTATTCTATCAGGCGTAAAAATGCTCAATTGAAAGTTTTGTACAAATCAATTAACATTTAAAGGTCGTTCGTGGCTATTTAATTTTTAAATTTATAATACGCAAAAATGAATAAGCGTATTACTATTTTTTAACACTATCAGTAGATATAGTTTATCAGAAATTCCTGTCAAATCTGATAGTCAAACCTGTACTTCGTGTGTACGAAACGATAGAGTACGATTATTTGAGAACATAAATATTATTCATTTATATTATATTATAACGATATTTTAATAATTCGTCAATGAACTTAAGAATGAGTTGATACCATCAACTCATTCTTAAGTCTTCCCTCAAACAATTAATAACCTTAAAATATTCTACTGAAACTCAAACGGCATTATAAATTAATTAATTGAACTCCAAGTACTTACAAATAAAATCAAAATTGACATAATACTCCTTAGTAAAACTCACCGAAAACCCTCTCTCAAGCTCAAAATAACAAACTATCATGCATTCAGAACTGTCCTCCTGCCAATCGGTGGCTCCAAGGCCCGTGGCAGTACAGTCGTTCTTGTCCACCACTACATCGTTCATCAACCCGTAATTTTTCGTAATCCCCAACCCCTTGGATTTCGAAACCTTGACGCAGAGCGTTGATTGTTCCATTTCAGCTTGTGAATTCGATTCAAAATATCCTCTATGGCATAGCCATATCGTTAGTCCCGCAAGCTCCTCTACTTTATTCAACCACGTCAACGGCAGCAATTACGCTATCTTAGCTCCTACAACACCGACTTTTTATCCAAGCGCTCGTTTCTATAGAAACGACGTACTTTACATCGCCTTGGTCAAAGTACCTTTGTCAGTTCAAGTGTCTATTTTGAACGAGCTCTCTTTGGACCACGATCCCATTATTTTGGAAGTCCACGACTATCCGATCATCTCGGCCCCATCAATCACAACCCAGTTCATAAACTGGCAAAAATTCAATGATCTTCTTCTTCAATTCTTCTGACCATCCAATCAAGCTTCTATGTTCCAAAAAACAACGGTGCCACAAAGGGACTGCCTGCTGAAATCTCTTACGAGATCGACACTAAAAATAATTTACGCCGTGAGTAGTAAATCAGTAAAGATAAAAAGAATTCTGAAAATAAATCTTCTGCAAAAATCTAATTCATCAGGGCCATACTTATTACTTAGAATAATGACGAGTGAAACAAATTCCTCGACACCCTGGATTACAAAAATTATACAAGAATAACAATATTGACATTTCTTAATATGGTTAACTATGCGCTAAGAATGGATTCTGTAAATTATAAGTTTAAACTATTATTGGCATTTTTGTGTATTAGGGAAATATTGAATATGGCAGAGAACAAAATGTCAGTATAATATAATGGTTATAATGAAACTGCATACAAATCATTGCGTGTAGTTATTAGGTACCTATTTATTTATTCATGCAATTTATAATATTAATATAATATGTAATGTATAATTTTATTTAGAGCTCTCATTCGAAAAAAACTTTTTAATGTTCTTACGTTTTTTAACCTTATTTAGCTTTGCGTTTAACGTTGTGGATTATTTGTGTTCAAAGTTAAAGAAAGTTTTATCGTTATACAACATTTACGTTTTACGTTTATGGCATTTTAACGTTATTTGGTTTAATATGAGAATATTTCTTCCAAATAAATTAATCCATTCCTATTCTATAAGCTATAGTATATATCTTTAAATCTCATAAACGTCAAATAATCAAACTTCATATATTATAAAAAGTCCGAATATTTATTCTCCTTAATTTTTTGATTTTATACTTTTCTTAAACGTCAACCTGTGTATATTATTGACTTCATATTGTACACGGATTATTTTTATAAAAATTTTGATACCTATATATTAATATTACCTTTCAGACAAGCTAACGTCCTCCCAGGGATACCTTCTCCTTGAATAACTTTTACTATTGTATATAAAACGGATAATGGTTTACCGTATCGAAAGCTCTTGCAAAATTAAATCAAAATAATGATTTATTATACTGAGTATAATTTACTTTATCTCATCTATGTTTTATGCCCGGATGAAATGTATTCGTATTCATATTCGTATTCGTCTCAAACATGACAAGTAAATAAAATTTCCCTCAAAAAGACAATATTTTCAATAAGATAGTTAATTTAAATATGCCAATTATATATTATAAAAATTTGGTAATAGGTGAGCCCATTAAGTTGGTCTCCCCACATTAGAACTTTGAACTTTTTTCCATCGCATTCATTTGTGCTATATGTTAGTGCTGATTTGTGCCATTGTCCCCATCGTTAGTATTACCTACAGTATAAACTTTAAAGTAGACCATAGTGTTTTATTGAATTATTAATTATTTTATTAATGAAATTTTAATTAAATTACACAGTTATTTTTTAATTTAATACTGTACTACGATATTCTAATTTCTATTATCTGTAAAGTAGAAAATTCAATTTAATTTAATTTAATTGTTTCTTTAAAGGGCCGTTTATAAAATACTTTTATAACGTATTTAAATATTTTTCAAATCATTATATTCGGTACCTAGCCTTGCTACGTAATATTTGTAGTTCGCCGGATTTTTAAGCATAAGAAGACGTCATCCGTTTAGTTTTTAAGAGGTATTATATAGGCAATTTTAAAAACTTTTAAGTAAAATGAAAATTTTATTTTATAAACGGTTTTTTATCAGTTCTATTTTTTTTTTATTGTATTATGCTATATTTTCTTTAATATATAATATTTTCCTTTCGTTTACATCCAAAGTCCTCTCAATAATTCACATAAGATAACGCTACACACCCAATTATTAAGGGGGCAATTTTTATAAAATTTTATAAAAAATGAAAATCCAACAATTTAAAAATATTAAAATATATTGTTTAAGTAATTAAAAATAGTCTTATGTCAATTCCTTCTTTAATTGTTGTAAATTAAAGATATCTGTTAAAAACCATATTTATGCATTTTTCATTTTTTCAACTTAAGAATATTGTATTAATGGGCCTCTACACAATCACGATTTTAAGGAGTAATATTTAGGCAATTATTTTTAAAATAATAAACAAATACTTTCTTTATACGATTTTGTGTGTGTGTGTGAGGCATATACGTAATCATAAGTGTTAGTAACCCGTATCAAAAGTATACGAAAAGCTGTTATATTCATCTGTGTTCACATGTTAGTTATCTATTTTATAACCATAAAAAAATGTATATTTTTCGCAATGAGTACATAAATTTTAATTTTGAAAAAATATTCGGATTTTCCATAACATATACGTGGGAATGATCGAATCACCTTTTAAAAATCGTTTTTTTTAATTAGATATTTATGTTCAATATTTTGAAAAATTCGGAAACATTAAATGGTTTTAATTATAGTATAAAATATAAAAATAAAAATGTGGCTCCATCATTTCCTCAAATAAATAATGAAAAATCTATATACATTTTCAAAATTGTTACCGGAATAGGCATCGTGCCAAACTGTTGGAATTAGAATGAGTAGTTTTTGACCAAAAAAATAGTGGCGAGAAGCCCCTTAAAACGAAATAAAAAAAATAATTATAAAGGACAAATTTTTGTTGTATTAATTATAGCGACTGATGTAATCGATTTGTTATACATTCATTTTTACACGTTTATGAACTGTTAAAAAAAAATAAATGAATTTTTAAAAACTCATAAAACATGTAAAATTACGTATATCAAAAATTGTATACATCAGTTGCTAGATAATATTGTTGGTTAAAATTTGTTTTTTATTTCATATTTTTAACATATTTGCATGTTAATAAAAATGAAAAATACTATTGCATATTTTTTATTGGAAAATTGTCGGTGTGGTGACCTCTTAAATGGTACTGCTACAGATATATTTTTAAATTAAATTTAACATATAATTACAATAGTGATAACAGTTTTGTGATTTTGCCTGATTTTGCGTTTTGCTTAAACTAATTTACTTGTCGCATAACATTTAAAGTTTTATATTAGTTAAACTCGTTTCACTCCGGTTTTTCTGTGACCCTGTG
>JAIPRL010009331.1:0-17860 GCA_025469235.1 Pemphigus obesinymphae | reverse complement strand
TAATAAAAAATGGTAATTTATATTATTGTATTGTTTTTTTTTTTATGAAGTTCGGTTCGGGTTCGATATTTTAATTGAATAGTTCGGTTCGGTTCGGGTTCGAATAAAAAATTGGAAGTTCGGTTCGGTTCGGGTCCGTTAAAATTTTAAAAAGTTCGGTTTGGGTTCGGTTCGACCTCAAAAATCTGGGTTCGTATCATCCCTAATATATATATATATGAATATTAATAGATTATTTTTAATGGTTAATATACAAGGTATATTTAAAGTATTATTATTAGTATATGTTTAACACTGAAGATGAAAACATTGTTTTCAAAATAAGTATTTGTTAAATAAAAAAAAATTATTTTGTAGAACGTGAGTTTTTATTTATATCTATAAATAACTCTAGAAGTACCTAATTCAATAGCAAAAAAAAAAAAAAAAAAAAAAACAAAAAGTATATACTATTACGTTTTTCAGATGATATTGGAAAAGTAAAAAAAAAATGAAACTTATAACATTTAAATAAAACTAATTAAAATAAAAAACAAAACGATAATATTTGAGAGTAAAAGAAAAAATTAAATTTTATCGACTGTTGTTATTAACACGGAGAAACGAAAAAAAATAAAATTGAAAAGAGCACGATCTATGGTTTAATATACCTAAATATATTTATAATAACAAAATGCTGTAAAATGACTACAAGTATTGATGTAATTCGGTAATATTACTTTGGAAATGTATTTTAAAGTAAGTAATTTATCGGTAAAGTAATAAATATAAATTTCTTTACCCTTTGAGGAGTATTTTATTTTTTTTATTATTTTTCCTCGTTTTTGTGGTATGACAGTATGAGCCCTGTGCTCTGAAGTGTTAGCCGGTATCACACTGAATACTGATCAGTTGTTAGTTGTTTCATATTTATGTAAATCATAAATCGTTTAAATAATTTTTATATTTATATTTTATAGTTTATTGTTAACTATTTAAAAAGTAAAAATTTTATTGCACACAACTATACTACTGTTAATATTACTTGGTAATTTAACGAGACAGGCAAAATTTGTTGCTAAAATGTTATTTCAAGACTGAAAATTATATCTTTTATTTAAAACATCTTAGTAGGTACCTAATCGGGTTCAAAATAAAGTTAAGTTTGTTCTAATTATTATGTAAATACAAGTAGGGAAAGAAATGGGATAAATTTTTGAGAATGATTAATGAGGAATGCAAAAAAGCGTCCAATTCTAAGGTTGTCAGAACAAAAAGTCACAAATCTAAACGCTAAAAAAAAGGGAAAATGCAGTTTTAAATGGGATATACTGTAGCCTAGTAGATCTATAAAAATAAATTCCTCAACATTACCACTTAAAAGTAATATTACCGGTAATTTATTAAGGTAAGTTAACCAAAAATAAATTACCATCTCCAACTACAAGCAAAGTAATAATAAAAGTGTGGTTTCACCGTGTAACAACATATTGTATAGGTATGTTACAACATTTGAAATTTAATTATATCAAGAATTCCATTTCAGATATTTAATATTAATTTCGTTTTGATATTTGTTTTTATTATAATTTTTATTCGTTATTTATGTAGGTATATATAGGTACCTACTTGTTTTGATTTTCAAATTGTTTTAAATAATTTCTATAAATTCTTACATCTCTTAACTATTAATTATTAAATAGTCAATTACATTAAACAAATAATCGTTACATTGTTCATTTTATTATGCGAAACTCGTATACGCGTACAGATTCTACTTTTTTAATGGTATTATATATTCATAACTACAAGCGTATTATTAAATATAACTAATTACAATTTATTGTTCGAATAAAGTTTTATGTAAATATTTATGGAAACCAATATAATAAGTATAAAATACAGACCGAAATAAAATATGAACTGAGATTTGTAAACATATTTCATTGATTTAAAACAAATGTTTTTTGTGACATAAATAAAATAATTTGAATTAAAAAAAAGTTTTTCATTATTCGTTTAGTGTAGATATCTGGTAAACAGGTAGGTACTATTGTAATTAATAATGTGGATGTACGAAAATTCAAGACCTTAAAGAGTTCATTTAAAATATTAACTAGTTCCTGAACATTAGTTTATAAAAATTAAAAATGTATATGTTGTCGTTATTTTTTTTAATGTACTTTCATACTATTACTTTTTTTAAAACTCGTTTGGGACAAAAAAATCAGACGTGAATAAGCATGGTATAATCTAAATAATGAAATTTCTGAAAGATTGCTATATTACATCATAACTCTATCAATTTTACCAGTTGAGATAAAACAATAATGGTTGAAAACACAAATTTAACATAATCGAAATTATAATAAATATAGAGGTGGTCTTTTAATCCAAATAATTTTTTAGTTATGCTTAATTTGGGTTACACTCGTTGAGTTTGATTTGCCGTTATGTTCAATTAAAAGGAATTATAACCCTATTAATATATATATTGATGTGATCGGTGGAACGATACCAACATATTAAAATCTTAAATTGGTTATAACCGAAACTAAAGTAAATATATATCATTAAAATATATAAAGTCTTGGCTTTATATAAAAACATTTTGATAGTACTCAACATAATATATAGTTTTAATTTAAATCCATTTAGCGTCAATTTATAAAACATTTAGTTTTACCTAATTTGTTTAATAGAAAAGTCGTGCTAAGAAAATTTTTTGAAAGATCAATTTATTGTAAATACCTATATGATTACTAACACAAATTTTTCAAATTAAAACAATAGTAATTTATTCATTTTTTTTAACCTACATAAAATTTATTTTCAATTGCCTATTTTTATCAGTAGGTATATCTATGAACAAATAAATCTGATTCTTTATGTGATATCTATATTTAGATAAGCTTAGGTATACATAATTCATATTATATTTACGAGTGATAGATATGTAATTGTTCCTTTATAAATGTAAATGTCTCTGATGGTATTTCAGATGCCGTAGGTATTATCACTCATCTAGTTTAATAGTCGGTTAATAAGATGTGTTGGATTTGTTGTCAGTTGTGTTGCATTTAATGATAGCAAATTCATAGCCCCAGGTTTTGTGTACCAGATTTTAAGAAGTACTATTCATAAATGAGTAAAATTACATTTTAAAGCTGTGGTTTTGAATCCCGCATAAATACTGACATTATACTTTAAATTTTAAATTAAAAATCTCTAATAACACCATATTTTATTGTCAATAAGTGGACAAAAATCGTGAAATTATGTCAATTTATTAGGCATGTTATGATAACGCCAGTGATTATCACCATCAATGTAAATATATACGATGGACTAGTAGAAACATAATTATATATCTATTTGAGATTGTGAGCGAAGCAATTAATATATTTCATTTAAAATACATTTAAATTTGTAACTAATTTTTTTTCGACATGTTGGTTCTCTAATTTTACTTTTGCAATGATTATTTTGTAAATTAGTTAAATGGTCGATTTTCACAAAAACTCGCATTAATTTTTTAGCATTATTTAGCAAAAAAAAATTAAATATTGATTAAGTACCTTACCTACTAATCAGTGTAAAGTATTTCAATGTATATAAATAATTTTTTTTTCATATTTCAATAATGAAGTAATAATAAAAATAAATATATTTTATAAAAAATAACAATATATTGGTGGTATATACTGTAAAGTAAATTATTAATATATTAATAATTATATTATATATTAAATTAATTTTACTCATATTGTTATTTTCTATAATATATATTTATTTTTATCTTTATAAGAGTATTGCACTTTTTTTTTAGTGCAAAACCGAATATTGGATTGTTCATGACTAAAGGGGAAGTGGAACTAGCTAGTGTGTTGTATGCCGAAGAGTATGATACTCTTTGATGCCAATCCGAATCTGATCTGTGTAACGGGACATATCTACCGTATACACCATATGAGTAGTGATGCACAAAGCAAGACCAAGACCAAGACCATGGCAGTTTTGGTCTTGGTCTTGGTCTTGTCTACCCAGTCTTGGCCTTGGTCTTGGTCATGTTGACTCAATTTTGGTCTCGGTCTTTGTCTTGTTGACTCAGTAAAAGTCAGTCTTGGTCTTGGTCTTGGTCTTGGTCTTGGTCTTGCAAAATTCTTGCAGCCTTGATTTTTTTTTTACCACTTATAAATAAGAATAAATAATTTATCTATATGTATACAAGGGGGGATACAGGGAGTAATGGGGGTAATTCCCCCCCTCCGTTCACAAAAAGTAATTAGGTAGGTATCTATGTAGTTGACTGTTTTCGATAACACCGAACTTTCAATAAATAGTAGAATATCTGTTTAGGATATTCGATAAACGATAATCATTTCCAAAAATATTACAATAGGATATTGATGATTGCATTACGAGAAATCTGTAGATTTGGTGTGAAATTATAAATAATATAATGTATACCAAGAAAAAAAATGTAATAAATAACGTATTTAATTCATTAATTTTTATTTTATTTAAAAGCAAGACTTGCTAAGGTCTTGCAGTCAAGTCTTGGTCTTGGTCTTGGTCTTGCATTATAAGTTTTGGTCTCGGTCTTGGTAAAGTCTTGCTAGCTTTAGTACAGTCTTGGTCTTGGTCTTGCATTTTTGCAAGACCAAGACCAAGACCAAATTTGACCATCACTAAATACGAGTACTAAAACGGTGCTTTTCAGGACCACTAAGACACTGAGAACAAGTACGCAGTATGTCGCCTATGGATACAACAACACATACACCGGTGACATACACACGCGCCGAAGGACAAGCCACTACGGGGCACATTCACCACGTAGAGAGCGTGAGTGACGGCGGCGGGAAACTCGTACGCACCGACAAAGACAAGCCGCTACGGGGAGCGCCCGCACTACACGACGAGCGGCCGCAAGAATCCCACGTAACGAGAGCAGTGACAACAACGACGGCAGTATTCATAATGAAACCGAAACGACCGTCATACCCCCGAAACCGGGATCGACCAATCAGGAGACAGCAACACGCTACCGCCCCTCCTAGGGAAGGAAATAGGTCAATCCGGAAAAAAGGGACATCTTCGGAACCAGGATGAGCTCCCCTTACCAGAAAGGGCCTATACGGCATCCAGAGACCCTGGAACGGGAAAACAACACGGGGAATCCCAGTGCTTAGTTGTCGGTACGGCAGATCGTATAAGTACCGGTCACTTTGCCAAAAAAAAACACATTTATACTAGATTATACTATTATACCATTATAATTATATAATATATAATAACTATACCATTATACTAGACATCAACCTACATTCAGCTCAAATCTCACCACCCAAACCAATATACGTTACTAACTGGAAAAACTTTGAAACAGCCATGGAAAAAGCCGACCTCTCCTCACCAAAATCCTCTTCTAAATTATTAATCAACAATGCCATAAAACACATAACAACATGCATCGCAGATGAACTACAGAAAAACTCCTCTATATTCTCTCCAACAGACAACAAAAAAAGACCTTCCCAACTTTATTAAAATGCACATTAACCAAAAAAGAAGGCTTAGATCACTCTGGCAAAGGACCAGGGACCCAGCAATCAAAACAACACTCAACCGCCAATAATCACCGTCCGAGACCTACTCCACTCTCATCGTGACAAGGAATGGAACAACTTTCTAGGCACCATAGATAACAACACAGAAGGCATGTCCAAATTCTATAAACTAAACAGAACACTCCTTAGGAAACCTCCTCCAGTGAACCCTCTAATTGATGGCAACGGCACCCTCCACTATAACTAACCACACTAACCCATACTAACCCTACTGAAATATCTGAACTTTTTGCGGATTCCATGGTTAATCAATTTAAAACAACTTCCACACCCAGCAACCTGGAACAAATGGTTACAGACATCACTTCTCAGCATGCAAACAAACACACCCAATCTACAAAGCATATATCCGATCTATCGTCCTATACGCAGGTCCTACGTGGTCTGCTAATTTATCCACCAATAGCTGGTCTAAACTCAAAAAAATTCTATCAACCTCCCTCCGACAAATAACGAACAGCCCATGGTTCGTATCAAACGAGACAATCAGGAACTCTGTTCAAATAACTTCCATCAAAAACGCAATCACCAAAGACACATTTCTCCTCTCTGATCGCATTAAAAACTTTAAACCTCATCGAAATAGCACTTCAAAAAAAGACCTCTCATCATATAACAGAAGACCACAATCAAATCTACCAACAACCTGACCCATAGCAACTCAAGAAATCATTCTCCTCTCTGGAAGAAGCATTAACTTAGTACAGAGTATCCACCAGCAAAGCAAAGCAAATCAAGCAAAAAAAAACACACGAAGAAGCAACCTTCCAGCCAGCTCTCCAGCCGTCAATCTAGGATATCCAGCTTCTACACTACAGCAGACCCAGCCTAGACAAGCGGCTGTTCACGAACGAACCGACCACACCGGCGATCGAACTTTTTCACCTATGGAGAACGTACCGACCGCTGCCCAGACTACAAACCGGTCTTCGGATCATTCACTAGACGAGCGCGACCGCCCGCCACCACTCGTGACGGACGACGACGCACTCTTACTTTTACGTTTACTCCCAGCCACCATTTTTGAAACCATGCTAATGTGATGTCGATTTGATGTTGGAGATGGAGAATCGCGCGATTTTTATTTCTGTTTTTTTGCTAGGAGTAGGGTATAGTCGGCAAAAAGAGCAACGGAGGCGTTAAGTCGGTATTCCACGCTCACCGTGTACCGTGTACAGTCCGTGCATATCATATCATATGTATCATATCATTACAAGATACCATAGCAACCGTAGTTTATTAACCATTTCAATTATACACCAACCTAACATTTTTACAAATTGGACAACCTGTATAATTGATATTATTCGTTTCCAAAAATTTCAAATGTTTGTTTTTATATAAAATTAAATTTCATGTGCATTGTGCTCACTATATTATATAATAGGATTCTGATATAGATAACAAAAATTCTTATCATAATAATTGGACTTTTTGATAACTGAAAATATAACTGGATAACCACACGTGACAAAAGTTGAGAATTGTTCAACTTTGTGGTATCCAAGTTTATGTATCGGTAGACACGGTTAATCATAATGGTATACCACAAGTTATCGAGTGGTTCAACTAATCAGAGAGCTATATTGTATGAACGGCAGATACATGGAGAGCGTGGAATATCGCCTTATGTTGTACATCTTTCATGCAGGAACACAATTTATTGGAGGAGGTGTGTCAATAGTCACTTGCTCTCCCACCGTAAAATTATATCTAAATATATATTTTTATTAAATATTATAAAATAGACTGCATAAACATAGATTTTTATTTACCATTGGAGAAACAATTTTTATGTTTACGCGTTGCTGTCTAGATTTTTTCACAGGAATACCCATGTTATTATTTCATAAGAATAACTATAAACTATATAAATTATGAATATACTATTTAAAATGTATGTCTTGTTTACTCTAGGAAAACATTGAAAAAAAATTTGTAGTAAATTCAAAGACAAATATCCAACTTAGCTGTGTTAAATATTATCTTTTGGGAAATTCTCGTTTCTGGACCACTGAATAGTTTTAGTGCTTGATCACTTAAACTCAAATTAAATCACTATAAAATAGTAAAAAAATTGGACGATATTTAATAAAGTCATTAGATGTCGAGCTACAAGACTTAGATCTTTCTAAATGTTCAGTTTATAAGTCATATAACACGACTAATAATAACTTTCACCAAAATAATTTTACGATGATTAATTTTTTACAGAGGTCGTTAATTTGTATACACTGAAACCATTCAGTTTTCATCTCCCGAAGTATGTTTTACGTATCCTCTTAAAATATAATATATTGAACTGATCAATATTATTAAATATAGTAAAGTTAATTTAATAAAATATAATTTATATTATATAATATAATAATTAAGAATTAAAAATTGTTTTTACATTATTGAAATTTAACTTAAAGCAGTATTTAATATTTACATATCGTATAATTTTCAGTTAGGTTGTGATTTTCATAGTACCTAATGTATATAATCAAAATTATTGTATAAATTACAAGTTGATACCTTAAAGTTCATTGGGTTTCGATTTCAGATTCTGTTCTGGTTTTACAAAAATTGTAATTTTAGTTTCCGGATTTGAAATAGACAATTCACTCAGGTACCTTTTTTTAGACTATAGGTAATTAAAATGTACTTACACAAATCGTATAAATTATATCATAAAAAAAGAAAATTCCTACTTGATAAAAAATTGATAATTTTTTCTTTTGTAAAATAGAAGTTATGACAAAATAGCAGTGGGTATTGTACCTCTGCCTCCCTCCTAAGATTGTCCATGTATAAATAAATATCCCTACCTATAGTTTACATTTCATTATATTTTATATTCAATAATTATTATATTTTAGAATATAATTACCAGTGGTTAAGCATAAAATAAATAAAGATTTAATGTCCATTATTCACATTAATTCTTGTTAATATTACAATTATAATATATTTTTACACAAACGCATTATTATAACTCATAAACTGTATATAATCACTTTAAATTTAACTTAAATTGAGAAACAAATAATAATTCTAAAACATCTAACAGATTTAAATAAATCTATAATGAGGATAAAAAATTAAGAATCGATATAGAATGGGTTCTTTAATTGATGAATATGATTCCGAAAATAAAAATATAAAATTATATTAAAACTTTCAATACATACAAATTTACATTTGGAGGTTGAACACGCCGGTGTGTAAACGGATATTCTGTTAGAAAAATAAATTAAAATGAATTAATTTACACTTTTAACCTCTTTTTATAGTGTATATATAACATTATTCGTCGTTTAAAATGTACCCAACAATATCCTCGTGCACTGCTATCCGCATAAAGTTATAGAGAAAGTGTTTTTCTTTAATTTTCGATTAAAATACCTTTACGTAGGAATTTAAGTCGGTATTTAAATGTTGTTGAACAATGTTTGGATCCAATACGTTCCTACTAATTTTTCTTTTTATTCTTGCATTTTTTTTTATAATTTTTTTGTAATAGTTAAAATTAAAATAAAAACTTTTCGTCATAAAATATATGTTATTTAGTATTGGCTAGCTATAACATATTTGTTATTGAATGTTTTATTGCGAAATAAAAATACACAATTTCTTCCCTAACAAAATGTTATGATTATAATAATTTTTGACGTCAGATACATTTAAAATATTATGTATTACGACCAGAGCGATACTGAAGTTTTATATGGATCGGGATACCTATCCTTTGGTCCAAAGACTGGTTATTGAGCATCACTCCCCCCCCCCACCACTCGTGTATAAATCCTGGACTCTTGCCCACGTCTGACGGAGACCGAAATATCGGTATAAACGGTACACACAATCACAATGTCTGGATACATGATTGAATGTATAACACTGTAACCGTGCGGTTATAACCTAATTTGGCGAACGCGAGTCGTAAAAATACGTATACCGTCATTGGGTTATGGAGGGGAACGAAGGGACTATATCGTATTGTTGGAGTGCGGCAGGCAATATACATGTTACCCCTAGACACGAGACGTATTTTCCCTATTTTTTTTTTCTTACATAAACACCCTTATTTTATTTTCCAAAAACATTATAATAAGCAGGTTATTATAATATTCATATAAACCTACCCGTGGTTCAAGGGCCTCTGCGGACGCGTATCAAAAGAAGAGATAACGAATTTTTTTACCAAAGTTATTATCGGCCTTTTGACTACATTGTAATTAAACAATTTAAGAAAGCCCCCAACTCTGTGAACGTCCTAAATTCTCGGTTCTTACATTTATTTTAAACAATAATCTTGAATTAATATTATAAAGCAAAACGAATAATATCTATTTCCCTATACAATAGTAACCAAATCAGAAATCTCCTCGGAAATCTCAAATAGCAATATTAAAATGTATAAATATTGTGAAAATATGTTTTTAACCATATTTTCAAAAAAAACTATTGTGGTATCGCGTAGAAAATATTTTATGAACAATAAATTAGTGTTGGAAATTTAATATATCAGACATGTGAACATAAAAATACGTTTCATACTATATATTTTAAAAACATATTTCGGAAATATTGTAAAATTATTTTTTAAACAACATTGTGAAAACACGTGTATTTTGAATATAATAACACTTAAGAGAATATTTAAAAAAAAAACGTAATTTTTAAATATGGTGATATTATTTCATAAACAACATAGTAAAAATAAGTATATTTAATAATGTCAATTAGGTGTTCTATTCCGTATTCGTGTTCTAAATAATATAAATAATATTTAAAGTTACATTTGAACATGGTTTGGAAGGGACGTGGAAGAGGTATGGTAAAATACAGAAGTTTTTATACTGTAGCTACTAGGTTATTCAAATAAATAGGGTAGATGTTTACCACGTGCGATAAAAATACAAATATAATACCAGCCGAATATTATTGGGCTTTCCTCGTGAATAGTTTGATACGGTGTAGTAGGTGAGATGAGGACACTTCGGCACAAAATCGTCACAAATTACAACACCGTGTTTAAATTATACAGTAATAATTTTATTTTTAATGTGAATAAATATAAATTAAAATAATAATAATAGTGAATATAAATAATATATTATAAACGCCCAATGACGTATACAAATATATGGGTATGAAATATTAAATGATGATGGATGGATGATGGTGTGGGATGGACACACAATATTTATATATTTTAACACGAAGAATACAATAACGTAGGGTACGTGTACGATGGCTACGAACGGACTGACTTCACATCATATCGTAGTCGATATAATCGGGTCATCGTTCGTCGGTATCATTGTTTATATTTATATGGATGCATAAGTAATCACGGGCGATTGTCTTCATTAAGACTTAATTACGCAATCATAATTAATATACTCCATAAATATAAACTGTACCGTTTGTTTACTGGACACCGGTGGTGACCTTCAATCGCGCGCGTAAAATATTCGCGGCGGGAAGGCATTGGTGTTTTCGTCAACGCTGGTCGCGTGACGGGGTCGACGGTTGATTATGATCGGTCGTAATTACTTATATATACGTTCATTTACGTGTAGGTAATAACGGACCGTGTCAAATTTCAGAATTATTTAACTTTCAGTGAGATGCATTTTGGCTTAGCGTTATCAATACATACATCAATGCAGATCATCTACCCCTCCCCACAAAAAAAAAATCTTTTCTCAAAACTACATTCCACCACACAAATTATTCAAACTCGTAGGACTTACTAAGGTAGATATTTTAAATTATTATTCGCTATTCTGAATATATATTAAACATTCAATATGAACCGAAGTGGGAGGTCTCTTTTTTGAATAATTTTCATAGTATATTTAAATTTAGTCATAGATTACTCGAAATATCTCTGATGAATAGAGGTGTATTTCATTCTAAATATGTTATAAATTAATAAATCAATTTAATTTATAGATCTTTACAAGCTAGCGGGTAAGTAATAATAGTATAAATAGTCGAAGAATAAGCATGAACATATTTCAATACTCACACTCAGCTAGACTAAAATACATTATATATTTTTTAAGCTCAGTATATTCATACAATAATAATTAGTTTTACATGATTCATCATCAGAACTTATGCAATATATTAAAAGAATAATGTTGAATAAAATCTTGGCTATTGCTTTTAAATTACAACAAATTTAATTAAAGCTATTAAATAACTGATGTAAAATGTCACAATAACTTATATAGATGGGGGGATGTAATGGCCAGTGATATGAGGAAAGTGGGAGTAAGTGAAGAAGATGCGGGAGATAGAGTTAAGTGGAAGTGTAGACCAGAGTAGCCGAACCCAAATAGTTGGCAAAGAAGGCGAAGGAGAAGAAGAAGAAGTAGAACTTATATAATGTCCTTATGTTATGTTATTCTTCATGTTTTTTAAATTTTTTTTTATTTATTACAGAACGATAATTATATATTTTGTCAAAATCATTTGTTTTCTTATAACTCAATAATTATTGAAGTTGGGACTACTGTTTCAAATTGATATATTTTGATATAGCGTTATCAATGAGATACTACAGCGTTGTACCCTCAACAAAAATAAAAATACCTCTCAAAAAAATTTTCTTAAAACATCATCCTAACAAACTGAATTTTTTAACACTCAATGGCTTCCTTGGATGACTATATTCAAAATATTATTTGCTATTCTGAATAAATTTAATATTAAATAGGAGCTAGAAGTAGAGGTTTTTTGCAATAATTGTCACAGTGTTCTTAGGCTTAGTCGTAGAATAATCGGAATATCTGATAGAGTTGTATAACACACTAAAGAATCTTTGTGCTAATATAGGTTAAAAATTATTAATAATGCTTTGTACGTTTCTTTGCTAATTGTATATATTATTTAACATGTACTAATTCCCATTAGATTAGTTTTTCTATTGTTAAATCATCTAATATAATTCGCTCGTTTTAATACACCATTTTTGAAAAAAATTTGTAAATAAATATCTCTTAGGAAAAATCAATAATAATACATAGAATTATTATTTATAGGTTGCAACGCGTCTCCCATTCGGCGTAGGGACCGTCGATACCTATACCAAATCTTATCCAGTTAAGGAGCAGTCGGCTGACTATTTCCTACTACACTAACCGGTCTTTTGAACCGGGTCGTTAGACTGATATAAATAAAGTTTTCTAATTTATTTTAAACAGGTCCTAGAAACTATGACCTGCGTTCGTTTTAACTTTAATACAATCCAACACAATGTAGCAACGACGACAATGGTTTATTATTATTAACCCAAAATATTATTATAAAATATAAATACACTTTCACCTGGGTAACCCTGATTTTGAAGGGTAGTTATTAAATCCACATGTGAAGCGGAGTACGAGTTTCAGCGAGTTTATAAAAAATATGAATTGTATAGATGTTTTGACTCGACTGGCATGTATAGTTGTTTTGACTCGACTGGCGTGTATAGTTGTTTTGACTCGACTGTCATATTTGAAAATATACACGTATCTCGTACTCTGCACCACCGTATGCCTACCTAAGTAAAAACACCGAGAGAAACATAAAGTGACGACTCAGTGAAACTGTATCGTTACAATTACCCCAATCGCCCTTTAAAATCTGACCTCAGATTTACTTTAGGGAATAAAAAATTGTTTTTATATAAAATCAAAAACCTGAAAACAAATGTATATTAGTTAACACATGATAAACTCTTGATCATATTTCGACGATGAGACATCTATTCTGTACTTCATGGAACATTTGGCCTTGTCAGAACATCACACTAAATGCCATTATTCTCAAGTCTTTCATGGTTATATATTTCAATTATATTTTAAATTAAAATGGTAAGCTATGTCTGAACATTTTTGATCCCTAGTTTTAAATTAAACAATAGTAAATGTTTAAAATATTATGTTATGTTTCTATTACATGAAAATATATTCAATGAAAAACGTTGCCAAAAATTGAACACATTTACAATATTTTAGTGATAAAGCAGACATAACATAAAATATTTATGATAAGATTGTTGTCATACAATTATATTCAAAGTTATTCAGGTATTTTATAAAAAAACACAAACAATATTTTGTATATGACCTTTAAAAATTATTAATTATTAAAAAAAAATCTTGTTTACACATTTCTTGCGTCTTAATAGGTCATAATACTATTTTAGTTATTACGATAAATGTGTTAATTTGTTAAAATAATATTAGATAGTTACACAAAAAAATACATAATAAATGATTAATGAGTTGCCGTTAAAACGGCAGTTTTAACACGTAGTCAATTTGGCTCCGACAAACATCTATTTTATACACACTCGTCGATTTCGTATCCTGAAACATTGGCTAACGTATATAATATATATAAATAATAATATTATTTAATAAAATTGACCTAATAAGAAACTCCCACGCACCCGCCACACCGTGCTCGTCATGAAAAGTGAATTTAAAACGATTCTTTTGATGAAATATTTAATATTTGATTTATAATCGATAATTTCTATCAGTCTACTATAATATATTCTATATTATCTATAGAGCACACGTTGTATATCATTAGCTACTCAAATAATATCTAATTATTATTATATGTGTTTTAATATTTGTCTTATCGTCAAATAATTAATAGTGTGAATAACACACAGGGCTAATAAATAAAAATAAAATAACAATAATATCATAATTTAGTAGGTACCTATATAATATTTTAATTAGAACATTATGTCTATTAAATAGTTTGTCAGTGCCAATACATAAAGAAAACCATAAATTACAAAAACAGGGTACTTTTGACCATTTAAAAATGTGAGCAGAAATAATAATTCTCACACTATAATAAAAATCATTATTATATCTATAATGTTCAAATTACTTACGAATTTATCCGAAATCACTAGCCATAACAGGAACATAATAGAAATATTCTCTAGGTGGGGTCGATGTGGGCACATATTGTATTATGTAGACTCACAATGTCCTGTCCAGATATCTATATTCACAATAATTACTTTACGAAACTAATAAAAATACATATCCATTGTATTCATAACTACTATCGATAAATTTATAATAAATATTTCCATGATAATTTTCGGTCAAATTTAATACCAACATTCTTGGCTTGAGAAATAACAATATCATAATATTTGACATATTCTGTTCGATATATTATTTTATAAACCAAATAAATCACCAATAATATGGTGTAAAATATTAATAAGACGTATATTCAAACGTACTTATATCGTATTTATAATTAATAACACTATCGATAAATGTATAATAAATGTTTTTCATTATAATTTCCGATCAAATTCAACACCAACATTTTTGGATTGAAAAATAATAATAACAATAATAATTGAATCATTTTGTTCAATTTATTATTTAAATAAACCACCAATAATATGGTGTATAATCATAATAAGATATCAAAATTGTATTTTAAGAATCTAATCTGTATACTTGTTCAATAATTATCAACCATAACATGGAAGTTATCAGAAATATTTTTTAGGTTGGGGTCGATGTGGACGCATATACTATGCAGACTCGCAATGTCCTGTCCAAACTTCATTCCGACAAATATTCAATGTAAATCAACAAAATTAAACCCTAGTATCCTTCTAAAATTGCTGCACTTTTGATACATTTTTCTTTATGATGGCGTGACATAAAATTATAAAGTTTGAAATTTGAAATAATACATTACAAAAAAAAATATATAATATATATATATATATAAAAATAAAATAAGAAATGATTTTATTGTTGTTAATCATAAATATTCAATATCGAATTTTTAGATTTAAATTAATATTCAAAAATTCGTTGACTAATTCATCGTATAAATAGTCAGTGGCACACCCACGCACGCTTACCCCCCTTAGATATTAAATTCTTAAAAATCGCTAAAGCCCCTACCCTAACTGGAATTTTATCTCTATTCATCCCTATAGGTGGAATTGTAAGTGAAAAATCTTTATTTCTAATAAGTGACTGCAAAACTACGTATAGCTTCATTATATTTTTCATAACTAGGTTTGCTATAATAATTTTCCTTTGTGAGAAGCGTATATATTTTAGTGGTGGGAAATATTTGTTTGCATAAATAAGGTGAAATTTGGTGATATTTATGTGGTTTTCCAAAAAAATTTACGAATTTAACTGATATGCCTCTTGTCATACGACGTGGGTGATCAAAATCTGGACTAGCACAATGCGCAAAAACCAAAAATATATCGTTAAAATAAAATTCAACTTTCTGGTAGTTTATGGTAGTGCGTATTGCCATACATTATATTAGTATATTGATACATATTAATTAAATGTTGATAATAGATAATAACAGAGGTATATAAAAAGCAAAGCCAAGAATAAAATAAAACAATAACAATGAAAATAACCTTATTTTTATATATGTAAGAACGACTATGAAAATGTTTCTGATGGGGTCTCTGTATTATATGTGTTGATATAAGATCTTGAATTTATCAAAATATTTTGATTTTATTTTAATTATCAACTTTAAAAACATAAAAATTATTTTAAAATGTTATCTGTCACTTAATTTAAGGTCGACAAAATTAATCGAAATATATTTAAAATTTATAGGTGTATATAAAAAAGTGTCACTAAAAAGACAATAAGTAGTAAAGTAATAAGTAAAAGGTATTTTCGGAACACAATATTCATCAAGCTCTGTTGTTTTAAGACTGATTTATTTTAGTCAGCTGTGTAACGTTTGTCTCATGTTTTTTTTTTTTTTTTTTTTATGGCAACCTAAACCTAAACCTAAAATTTCCAGAATTCCAATAGTCCTAGAAAAAAAATATATATTTTTTTAAACGTATTTTACACTTGTATTATTTTATATTTTCGCATTTTTGCACTAGTAGGTATATTTTATAATTTAAATTTTATTTTACGAGATTAATTCTGTGCTCACGGAAATATAATATTCTTATTTATAGATAGGTATATATTTTAACAGTTAATATTTTGATTCATTTATGCTTTTATATAATATTAGGTACTACATTTAGGAATAGTAATAAACATTATTTATTGGATGACTTTTATCAATAAATTTTTTATTTGTTGAACATGTATTGGGACATGCATTAATTTTCCGTTTTTAGGTAATTCTATTAAGTAGCTATTTGTATTCAATTTTTTTTATTATAGTAAATGGTCCATGAAATCTATCCGAAAATTTATTGTTACGTATAGGTACTTGTACTAATACCTTTTCACTTATCTAAAAATCAACATCAGATTTATATTTATCCTTATTAATTTTTTGTCTATAAAATGCTTTTTTTAATATTTCTGGAATTGTATCGCGAACTTTCTGTAATTTTTGTAACTCTTCAATAACATAGTAATCTAAAGAGCTTGGTATTAAAGCAATATCAAAAATTGAATTTGGTTCATAACCGTGAAGCAAATAGAAGGGAAAAAACCCCGTCGAATAATGTATTGCCGAATTATAAGCATGTAAAACCATTGGTAATATATCAGACCATTTTTCGTTGTCGTGCATATACGGAGCTATCATATCAGCAATAACTTGATTTTGTTTTTCTACATCACCCTGACTTGTTGGTCTATACGCAGTTCCTTCTGTTTTTTTTAATATTTAATGCAGTTAAAATATCAGATACTACTTTCGCTGTGAAATGTGTTCCCTTATTTGACCTAACTGTTTTCATTGCTCCATATGTTAATATTAAATCTAATAAAAATTTTGTAGTGTTTCTAGCATCAGCATTTTTATATGGTCTTGCAATACAATATGTAGTTATCCTACATGTTCCGACTAAAATATATTTAAAACCCCGTGACATCATAAGAGGGCCTACATAGTCAATGGTTATATCTGAAATAGGTATTCCGTTTTCTACGGGATATGTAAGCATTTTTCCTACCGGATTTGTTTTATTGGGTTTACGTTTTTGACAAATAATGCAAGACGTAACATATGCTTTAATTTGTTTGTACATTAACGGCCAATGATATCTAGTCCTAATTATATTATAAACTTTTTGAACTCCTAAGTGGACACCCGCCATTTTATTATCATGGAAATTTTATGTTACTTCTATAGTAAGTAATTCTGGAATTGCTAATACAAGTTTTGGACTACCGTTAATAATATTTTTATAATAAATTAAGCCATTATTATTGTTTAAAGAATATGATTTAGATTTGTTTTGCCAT
>JAIPRL010009330.1:0-17867 GCA_025469235.1 Pemphigus obesinymphae | reverse complement strand
AAAAAAAAAAAAGTTATAAATACGCCACTGATACATAATAACAGGTATATACGTATATACGTCCGTGATAAATTTTTACAAATTAGGTCAATAATAACATGGATTAAAAGTTAAATTTATATAAATATTTAAAAAAATATTACGGTACTGGTTCAGGGGACGCATTTTTTTTTTTTTGCATTAGCTATATAGTCCCCCCTGCAAATATTCCACTTTGACCACTGTACAGTTACGTATAGGTACTTCCAAACAAATTTTGATAAAAAATAATAGAATATATGACTATTTATGTGTATGTGTTGGTATATGAACCTAAGTTATAACTATGTATATGGAAAATATATGTAAATATAATACGCGTCCTATGTCCTGGGTTACCAGATCGTGCCTTTAAGAAAAGAGTACATATACACCTATAATATAATGCCATAAAGGTAATAAGAAAAATCTACTTTAATATTTATTAAATTAACATGACATTTTATATACTTAAAGATTAAGAATTAAGATATTTTTTAGTATTTATAATTGCTTCGGTTTTTTTCTAATAAACTTTTATCTTTAATACAGTAGACAGTATAGTTATACAACTGAATACAGTCAAAATGCTTAAAAAAAAAAAAAAAGAATACAAAAAAAAGTGAGAGTACAAACATTTTAAGAGCTCAAAATAGTACACGTACTCTTAAAAGAGTACTGATGGTAACCCTAACGAAACCACAAGTCCACACTATTCGTATTTCACGTTCCTGCGTTATAGGAATATTTGTGATATAATATTTGTAAAGTTATAAGTACATATTATTCGCGTTTCGTGGCAATTCCAAGTTTAATATAGGAATTAACAAAAATATAATATAGGTACTGATGTACCACAGATAACATGAAAACAGATTGTGCACTCAGCGGTAAACAAAAAACTGGCCAGCTCGTTCTGATAATGAGCTCGCCAAAAGCAGTGTGACTATGTCAACGGAACAAAATTATTTAATGTGTCATATAATATGTGGTGACACTGATATCGATATGCGATATTATCAATGTGCCGTCAAATCAAAATAACAACAAAGATAACATTTTATCTGTGATAATAATTTTAAATTATATAACAAACTCATGTCTGAGAGACTGTACCTACTAAATACTTACATATAATATGTACATTATTTGTGTTTGTCAATATAATATGTTGTATTTCATGTTATCTGTGGTGATATGAACTAAAAGTTTTACCTAAGTAAATCCAATAGTTTTGCGTTGATATCTGTGGTCACACTGATTTTGGCAATCCAATTAGAACACCGTATTAATTTTTTACAGTGGTTCTATAGGGAATGCACAATCTGTTTTCATGTTATCTGTGGATGTACTCTGTTCACGATAACACAAAACGCACGAAATAATACAAAATTATTTTTTCGTGCCCTTTGACTTCGACCGCGAAACAATTTTCGTGAAAGTCATACAAACTTCATGGAAATACCGGAACGCGAAATACGAATAACGTGGAGCGTACTTCACTCTGTATAGGCAGGTATATTTTCAATAAAATTTTTTAGTGATTATTGACATAACTAGTAATAATAATATTTTAATGTTATTGTAATAATGTGAAACTTACCTGTAAATACTTGAATATATTGAATAAGATTCCACGCAGTCAAAAAATCTTTTACATCGTTATCGGCCATTTTAAAGTAATAACAGTAAAAACTGTCTGTAATCTAAATACTGCGAGATGTAAAAAATGTGAAATAGGTATAAATAAACAGAAATGTGAAATATACGCATAGATAGACATCGGCATGACAAAATAAAGTAGTATGACTGCAACAATTTCATTTTGATGATTTTTCTCGCAAATATGGCGTATGGCATGCTCCACTTCTCATTGGTCGAAAAATGATCACAAGATAATTCAAACAATTCGAATTTGTCTATATTAGAACCTATATTAGATTAATTAACCTCAACAAAAAAATTATGGATACACAGCTTAAAACAAAAGATAAACGAAGAAAAGAAAAATTTGTAAACTAATATTTTAGTTATTTATATTAAATTGTAGTACGTAGGTAATATGTTTGTTAATATTTACTCTATTCTGTAATAAGTACCTATACGATTAATTTATAATAAATGTACTGATAAGGAGCAAGACGGCAGCCATTTTATGCGTATCAAAAAGTTGCTGACATACCTCTTTATTTTGTCATGGACAACGGTATAATGCGGACGCTGGACATATTTGTATCGGTGGTTCGATATGAAATTTTATTCATGTACGCACTACGCGCCATGCGGACTCTGAAAAGTCCCGCATTCCCGTCAACCGTTATCTGAAAATATCTGTTATATTAAGAGGATGTTACACCCGCATTTGTTGTCTCTGTCTATCTATAACAGATAATATAGCAAAATCACACTACGCAGAATTGAAATTTTGGCGTTTAGGTTAAATTTAGAGTATAAACACCTATTACAAAATTTAAAGGGAGGAATATTTTCGAGTGAACCTCATGGGCATTTTGTAAAATATCGTCTGACGAAAAAGTTAAAGCTATTTAAATATATCAAAAACTAAAAATACCGTAACTTTTTTTTCTGACAATATTTTACAAAAAGCCCATGAGGTTCACTCGAAATTATTCTTCTCGTTAAATTTGATAATAGGTGTTTAAGTTCTACATCTAACCAAAATGCCGTAATTTCAATTTTGCGTTGTACAATTTTGCTATATTGCCAATTAGATGGACGGAGACAGAAAATGCGGGTATAGCATCCTCTTAACGATTTTGTATATAATACAATAATTATAAGTAGGGACTGGGTACCTATAATATTAAAAATATTAGCGTTTTCAAAGGTTACGATATATTTCATTCTTATTTCGTTTTGGCAGCCATCTATAATTTCATCTATTTCTATTTTGCGTTTATTTTTTTATATCTTTTTTTGTTCTATATTTTTATCATTTTTTTTTTTTTTTTTTTTTTGTTTTCTTTCTCGGTTTTTCTTTTTGGTTTCCATTTAATCGTCACATTTCATGCCCATTCCATTCTATTCTTTTTCCCTTTATAAGAATAATTATTGTGATATACTTTATTTTTAGTTTGTAAAGTGCACACAAAAATAGAAACTGCTGGCTGTAAGCTGTACAATTGCAACAAAATGTAGTTTAGCGAAATATTCAAACGTGCTGCCGTGTTAGAGATCTAATATCTATTTGATATACCCATGAGGCATATTAGAATACACGATACGAAAATCCATAAAAATATTCGGAAACATCTGTAAAATTCAATTGAACACGAACCTAAATCAACAATAGACATTCCGGTATATAATATATTAAGTCGCATTCGCATTACAAAACTGCTTTCTAATAGCTCCAAGATTAAGGACACACCATCACCATTGCAAAGCCTCTCTTTGCATTGTCGATTGTCTCCTTTCACTGGGTCAGCAATTAGCGGTTCCAATGACGTATCTCCCAAGTCAAAACTGTTATCAAACAATAGATAACGTTTCACAATCATAAACAGATAAACTGCAACCGTTTGCATATGTGAATGTTATACATTTTTTTGTATCCTTTAATTTAAAAGTAAGGTCCTTAAAAAAGTTGGCTTACTCACTAGTCACTTGAAATATTTTTGTATAGGTAGTAGGTATCACAAAATTAATTTTACTTTATAAAATAGTTAATATAGTACCTTACTTTACATTTCAGAAATTATATTTTATAACTAAAACTGAAATTATTTTTGGGTTCTTCGTAATTTTTCAATTTATTATCCGTAAGAATTTGCTTTTTATCTTTATTATAGTCTAAAGAAAAACTACAAATTTACCCATGTAGAATAAATATGCACAATTTATTTTGTATTTTGAATTAATTTAGAATACATACATAAATGCTTATTTTTCGTTTTTAGTATTTATATTTTTGCCCTTATTGAAATTTTTTTTATTTTTCTATGCTATATGTTTGATATTTTTCAACCTTTTGGGCATAAAATTGAAATTAAGGTTTACACATTTTAGTTGTATATGTGTTATTATATGGCTTATTTTTTATTGAGTTTCTTGATTGTGATGGGAATAAATATTAATATACACTTTATTTTTCAGTTGAACTGATTGTCTGAGAATTTTCAGTAAACTTTTAACTTTTATCAATTTAATAAATAAACAGACTAATAAATAAACTAACTGTTAACTTGCCTAATTATAAATTGTTTAGCATTTATAAATTATAATTGAATAAAAAAATATTTCGTAATCTTGTATTATTGATTATCTATATATTATACTATATACAATTAATGCCTATACTATTACTTATCATTAGTCACGAATAAAATAAAATATATATATAAAAAAAAAACAAATATTTTGTTATAAGCTATAAATAATATGTATTAATGCTAAAAAAATAGATTTTTATAATTTTTTATGGAACATAGAATATATGGAATATATATGGAATATAGAGCAGTTTTAATTTTAATTTTAAAATTGTATAGGTTTATTATAATATCTTATAGCTACAACATTTGAATATCATAACTCATAAATCATTTAAGTTAAGTCAAAATAGATAATTCATAATATAACTTAAAAATAAGGTAATTTTTAAATTGTTTTCCTCCAAGCAAAGTTATGAATGATATTATTAATTTTATTATTTTATCATATGATAATTTTTTTTTATAATAAAAATATTAAATAACTAATTTGACGACTGATTATTTTTTTAGGGCTGCTCAAGACGGGTTTTTAAATATACTGAAAGAGGCGACGAAACGTGACTGTAATGCCAAAGACGACGACGGGATGACACCAACTCTGTGGGCGGCGTTTAAAGGACACCTGGAAGCGCTCAGAATACTTGTTGGAAGGGGGTAAGGATACGGTTTTCAGATAAGTTTTGTTTTTTATTTCACGAAGATTTGTCAAGGAAACACACAATGCATAGTGTCATAGTATATAATATTGTATAACGATCGGTGGGAAAGCGGAACATTCTGTGCCTAAGACTAATCATTCTCGTGGTGGTTCGGTTTCAGTAAGATAAAAACAACAGTGACAAAGTAATAATACGACGAAACAAATAAAAATTATAAATAAAAAAAAAATAAGACATCAGTAAAAAAAATTAACGTTTACGGTACTGTGGATTTTCGATGACGTCTATATACCTATATAATATATTTATACGTCTCCGAATTTAGTTTGGATATACAATAACGACTGAGAATGAAATAACACTACTTAATTTCAACGATAATAATAGCGTTTATATTTTTTAATTTTTAAATTTCAAAACAAATAAAAACCAAAATTTTCAATATCACATATTATGATAATGATATTTAGATTTTAATACGTTAGCTGAGTTTATAAAACGAAGTTATTTATTTATATATTGTATTTTATAATTTTATTAAAATTGTAATTTTTACTAACTACTAAGAACGTTATAATATTTTAAAATATTATATTAGGACATTAGGTACATAAATGGCATTATTATTTTATCGTTATATTTTAAGGAATACTGTGTTAAAAATATTATAATTTATACAACTCGTCAATTTATGCAAAGTCTGATTAAGTTCCAATTTGGAATATCACCTGCTAATTTATCCAAAGACCAAAACGTTTAATCAAAATGTTAAAATGTATTACCTACAATAAGGGAATTGTTATTTATCTTATAATCAACAAAAAATCATAGAATGATTCAATCCAATGGGACTCATATATGAGTCAACTTCAGTTATATCATGTGTCAGAAACTTAGAACACCAATAAAATCCGTTTTATTATGCTAAGGTGTTAAATGATAATGTAAATTATGATTTTATGAAATATTATTGATTTTTTGGGGGCTTATTATAATTTTCATATTAATTTTTAGAGGGGATCCTGAAAAATGCAACTATCATTTAGGACAAAATGCATTACACCTGGCCGCGTCCAAAGGCCATTTAAGTTGTGTGACGTTTTTGGTCGGTTTTGACGTTAACCTATGGGCTCTAGATTTGGACTTTCTTACGGCAATGCAGTTGGCAGCTATATACGGTAAATCATCGGTTCTCCAATATTTGGATAAAGCTGCAGCGACTCAAATATTGCAAAACAGGTAAGACGATTTTGAAAATTTAAACACCGTGCATATTAAAGTTTGGTATAAATCATTGCTGTTTTGACAGGAAAAAAGTTGAATCTAAAAAGGAAAAAGCTCAAAAAGACGCGGAACGTAACCAGAAAAAGTACGAAGAGCGGACGAAAAAAGAACGAGAAAAAGAGAAAAAACAAATCAGAAAGGTTGAAAAAGAATATTTGGGTGGTAACAAAGCAGATTCGGATACTGCTATACCTACAGTCCGAGCAATTCCCTTGTCGTAAGTTTAAGTTTGAAATTTTCAATTATTCGTTCATTTCTAGATCTAAAATAATATATTTAAAATTTTGAAGGAAATTACTCAGTAAATACTCATTGTATTTTATTAATTTTCTCGTATCAATTATTTTAAAATCTATCACTATAATGTAAACATACCATATATTGACCTGAAAATAATTAGACATTTTATTATTATTATTATTATTAGGTATATTTTTCGAGTTATTTTAGTTCATGTAATGCAAATTATTTTTGTTATAAAATCTCAATTAAAAATTAACCATTTTTATAAAAAAAAATATAATTTTGATATTAGATTAATGTGTTTACTGTTTATACTTTATATAATTTAAGCTAATTAGATTTTCTACTTTTCACTTTTATCTAGTTTTTGAAACAATCATCTACTCAGAAATATTATGAAAGCATGAAACGTGTAATTGTATAAATGAAATTTAATTATTTATTAATAAAATATATAACAGGAACTTAATTCGTGACGATCATCATAATAATAATTAATCGATTCATTTACATAAGGATCGACAAAAAACAATACGATTTATTATAATTTCTAATATTAAAAATCTGTCATTGTATAATATATACTACTTGCATAAAGGTAATTATTTTAATGAGCATCGTGGGATAGACCATTAAAATCGATCCGGGACCTAATTTTTACCACACCTTAAAGTTCAATCGAGAATAAAAAATTAGTTTAAAATATTTTAAAAACCCCAAAAAATAGAGTGTCTAAAGTGAATTTAATTTGCAAATCATTCTTATATACATAAAAATATATAATGTATTTATAAATATATTTTTTTTAACGAGATCAAATTTGTTTTATACACAGCCTGCGTAAATCGTCATCAGATCTGTCTTGTAAGTCGTTCACGGAAATCGTCGGATCCGGTACCGTGAAAAAACCGCTGATTAGCTCGGGTGGAGTGAAAAAGATATTGGATCGAAGACTGAAGGTGATGGACGGGTACAACAACAGTAACAAAACCAATAAATCTTCGTTTAAATTATTAAAAGATGTAAGTATAATTTTTCCACTCGTATACATAGGGTTGTCCTGTTAATAAGATGAAAAAAACTTTGTGAGCCAGTAAACATTCACGGTTAATTTTTATGTGTATACAATATACATCTAAACAGTTTTTTGATAAATCAGGTTATTATATTATACAAAAAAAACTAATTGAGTGTTTTTTCCATGAAGTTTAACATACTTTTGTCTCAGTAGAGTAGGTAATATTATTAACCTATACCGCTGGCGATTGCCAATACGTGACCGCGGTATACGAAATAATATTTCAATAACCACGTTTGTGTCGAAAATTATATTAAATTTCCTTCGTGAAGCGGCAATGATGGCAGCGAAGGTGTATCATTTTATTTAATTCAAAATTTAAATTAATAAATACGTTCATAGGTAGGCCTATAGAGGGGGGATTCCAGCAATTTTACAGTTTCAAATATTGTTTTACGTCTGTCGTCAGGAGGGGAGAAGGAGAGAAGCGATATAACATATATTACGTTAAACTAAGTTAAATTAGTTTTAAAAAATTTAATTAGATTAAGTTATTAATCATTTTCTTTGTTAACTTTGAAAAAAAAGTAATTTAACTTAATTAAAAGTTAAAAACTTTTATTAGCAATAAAATGATTAAAAAACACCACCCGCAGCTACTAAAATACCTACATTTTTGTATTCACATTAATATTAATATGTAACAGATAGTACGCATAACTTCAATATTGGATAGACATAATATTAATAAACTATAGACCAACAAGAAAATATCGACAGTTTATTATGAGCCAATAAAACGAAAATTTACTACCATTTATCTCATACCGTCTTAACGTTGGTTTATTGTGAATTGTGATCGGAAATTTCTCAAACCAGCAATATTACATGACATCTAAATATTACAAAAATAATACGAAGACAATGAGAGTCACGAACCACAGTGATAGGTACTATAATTTTCTTATAATCATATTTATATAAAGTACAAGCAGAAAAGTGGGCTATAATATAGTTAGACAGAGTTAGACAGACAGTGGTGAGACCTGCAATGATGTATGGAACAGAATGTTGGGCAGTAGATAGGAATATAGAATAGAAAATTAATGTAATAGAGATGAGAATGTGGATGAGTGGAGTGACTAGAGAGGACAAAATAAGAAATGAGCATAGGTATAAGAGGTAGTATAGGAGTAGCTTCGATAGTTTACGAAATGAGGGAGAATAGATTGAAATGGCTCAGGCTAGAGGCGTCATTTGGAGGGGGTGTCAGGGTGTGCAATAGCACCACCACTAATTTAAAAGTGTCTTTTAGACATAGGGAGATAAAGATAAAAGTGTAGAACTAGGGTTGCCGACCCCAAATAGTTGGGAGAGAAGGCGAAGAAGAAGAAGACTTATATTTATCAAATTTTGGTTAAGGCTGTAGGAGGACCCTGTATTTTTTGTGTTTTTAGACCAATAAGTGAAAGATTGCGTACTTTTCTATGTCCGATTTCAGTTTGGAATATGTGTATACATTTATAAGCCTCTTTTCTAAGCTAAGTAAGAAAAACAATTTTTATAATTTAATAATAAGGCTTAAATTCAAGTTTATTTTAATAATTTAAAGAACAAAATATATTTTTAATTATCGTATCCTACACATCATGTATTAAGTTGTAAAATGTTCTTATATTTTTCCTATATAACCTCATAAAAAGGTTCATGAATACAAATCTTTTGATAAAATTTGAATGAAACCACTGGTGCTAGAAAAAAAATAATTTTTTTACAGTTTTGTAACAGTTTAGGGGTCAAATTTTAGAAAAATGTAGGGGTCATTTGAGATTTTCAAGAATTTAGAGTGATTATGGCTTGCATGCACTAACATTAATTTAAAATTAACAAAACAAACACAAAATACGCCATACATAATGAATTACGCTGTATATTATAAATTATCTGCTCCAACTAAAAAAACAATATTATTATTTCTATCACCAATTGTTTAGAGTATCTAAATGAAAATCTATAAATAAATTATAATAATAAATAGGTATATGGGTTGGTTATTAGTATGTTGAACAATGAATATTGATGTACATACCATCAAACAACTATTTGTTCTATTTATTTGTCGGAATTTTGAACTGATCCCGTTGAGTATAGATATTCCTATGAAAAATTAGTAAATTCAAGAAAGCATTTTTCAATCACTTTGGGAATTCGCATACAAACTTAAATGTCGATTATGTATAAAAATTAAAAAATTGTCTCGAAAACGCCTAACTGTTTGCTACTGTTCGTAGTGTTTGTGCTTTGTTTATAATGGGACAGGACAACCCTCGTTCATTGAACGATATATTTGGTATATTTTATATATACTACTGTACGAACTACGAATGCATATCAAAACGATCGAGAACAAAAATTTTGATCACGTCGACTGTTGCACAACTATATTATAGTTTATACAACTATATATTATAATATTATAATATTATCGTTACGCAAATGATTCACAGGTCGAGGATAGCACGAGCGTACGGACCATAACGTCCAATGGAGATTCGCAAATTATTTATGTCAATTCGTACGAAAACGAGAACGGAGGTAAATAACAATCGATATAATCAAATAAAATGTAACAATAGCTTGCAAAGCATATAATTTAATAAGAACATAATGTAATAATATTTCACGAAATAAAATTTACAAAATATGTTTGCAAAGCAAAGGTAAAATGAAGCGTTTTACCGCTTCTTCACTCTCTAAAAATTATTTTTAAAGACGTTATGACTACAATGTACATATTATTATACTATTGTATAATCTAGAAACATTTTTTATAAATGAAGTTGGTAATTCATTAAAATTAAAATTAAAAACAAAATCTACATTTTTTGCAATTTAAATCAAATACAAAATGATTATGTTATATTCATACGATGAATTTCACCCTGATAAAATTTATGATTTGATTAAGATTTAATTGGAAAGAATTTTATTTTGAATTAATGCATAATTGTATAAGAATAACATCGGTTTCATGCGATTTCTATACCATAATATGTGTATTGAATACTTAAATGTTTTCAATTTAAAACTAAATTATAGTAATTGATGTTTATAATGTCATTTTAAAATGCATATAATAAAACCTGAAGAAATGTCTGATAAAGTTCTTAACTCGTATCTCGAATTGAATAATATAAACAATATTCTGATAATATTTTCGAGTTACTGTTAGTGCCTATAAGTGACGTCGAATGTTCAAAAACACGCTGAAAAATAAAACGTTAACGGATGTATATTAAATAGAGTGAACTTCGCAATTCAAGCCAATCGTACCAATATAAATATAAAATGTCTTCTGAAAAGAGTATTTTTTATTGTTAAAAGAAAAAAAAAATCGTCAACTTAGATAATAATGTACCTATACATCACACAATCCGATATTGTACAATAGCTGGTCGTCTATATATTGATGTTTCATACAACAGAAAATATTTCTGATTCTCCGGTCTATTACAAATAAACGACAATGAAAAAACGATAAATGAGCGTGCCTAAGTGATGAGCCCGTGCAGTATTTCCAATAGTCTTTCAGCAGCTATATAGATAAAATATTTTAGGTCAGCGACGGCATTATTATATTATTTTAATGGTTAACTGTGTCATATAATACAAGTCGATACTGTATAAAACATATTAAACCGAGTCTCCTGAACCACGTCCATTCTTACCAATAAAAAACACCCTCTATCTATATAATGTATATTTGGACTTTTTATTTAGGGAAACGAGGCCGAATTTCGGATGTCTTCGAATTGCATCGTACGATTTCGCAACCAGACTTCATCGTGAATAACAATCTACAGAACAACGATCTGAATAAAATCCACAGGCACGATCAAGGAAGTATGTTCGACCGACCGGGTTTCGGGAGCGTCGCTTTCAGACAAAAGTAATATTATATTCATATGAACACAATATTATCTGACTTACAATGAGAGCGTTCATCAAATTTATAGATCCAATCTGTTAAAAATTACATATGATAAAGAACTTTTTCGTTTTCCTAATCTTGTATTTAATCCAAAATGTACGTCTTAAATGGCGGTAAATACTATTGGATTTAGAACGCTTTAATTCTAAGCTGGTTATATGTATTATATATAAAAGTATATAATATCTGTATATACGGAGCAGTAAAAATTGTTGTTACAAAAATTATGTCGATTGCGGATTGACAGTAGAAATGATCTCCATAATTTTTATATTGTACATTTCTGATCACCCTATACACGTTTATATACGCAGTACGCACGTATATATAACCGATAAATAATAACAGTAGGTAACTTAATATTTTCGTGTAATTTAAAATAATAATAAAAAAAAAAAAAAGAAAATATATATGCCGTTTTGAAAAGTATAACTTATGTCAAACGATGCATCTACCATAGCACATGATTATTATTATTCCACAAATAGTAAAATATCGCAAATATTAAAATACATTTGTACACATTTTGTGATTACGTAACAATATAAAAAATGATGACCACTAGATTTTTCGACACATTTTTTAACTCATTAGTTTTCATTTTTCTGAAGATACCTACCTAATAATTATGTAGCTTCTCTTCCAACAACTTTATACATGAATTAAAAACGGCTTAACAACATCAGTGACAGCTGACGACAACTGTGACACCAAAAATGTTTGCTCAAACTCGATTATTGTGTATAATTAGACTTGTGCGTAAAACATTGTATATATACAATATACGAGTACATATGTAGGTATTTTAAAATTTACCTCAACACTCTATAATGTCTTCTTTGTTCAAAAAAAAATATGTATATATTTAAATTCGGCTTAATCTTTTGCGATGCACCTTCAAAATATATATCCTCATATTCATAATATTCCATGCCTATATTTAAATATTATTTTCAGCTTTTTGATTAACAAATGCATATGTATATTTGTATGGGTAAATGTTAAATTTCATTATATTATACAAATTATAGGTAAATGCTTAATTAATTTTCAATATTCATGTATATATATATATATATACATACAAAATTAAAACGAATTACAAGAAAAAACAAAATGATAAAATTATTATTCGTTATATATTTGTACTATGACTAATTTTTGATAGTTAAATATAGTAGAACTTTTAAACTGTAATTCAATAGTGTTTGAAATTTTGTTAAAGTTGTTTTAATTCTAACATTAAATGAATGGGATATTTTGAACAGAAACCATATATTCCAGGTAGGTTAGGGCCACGAGTGTGCGAAGAAATATTTATGGAGTGAAGGGGGAGGGGTCATTTAAAAAACTCCGAAAATACGGCATACTGCCTACTAATTAATAGTTTTTTCCCAATTTAATGACTAAATGCCGGCAAAATACTTCCTTAAAAACGTAAATAATCAAAAAAAAAAAAAGATTATCAATGTTTTTCTGTTAATGCCGACTGGACTCATTATTCCGACCGATTTCCAAAACTGGAAGGAGGTGAGACATCCCTCCTCGTGCTAAACCTGCAGTATGTACTCTTTAGTCTTTGCACGCAGTAAGCTTTTAGTTTTAAAATCTGTTTTCCAAATAAAATTTCTACTAGTAGTACAACCGAACGGATATCGATATTTTTTCTAACCCACTTTTTTAGTAGATACATCCGATTTTGTCAGATGAAGTATCGCACCTGATTGCAGTACCTATATGTATCTATACTAAAAATAAAACTGCGATTTTTCAGCGTGACCACAATCCCAGTACCGGACGTGTCTAGAGCGACTATAGAAGACGAGGCGTGCAGTATCGGCAGTGCTGGAAGTTTGGTGAAGCGGAACCAGTCGAGCAGCACCATGTCCTGGGATGAATTCCAAAACAGTGACGGTAACATTAAAAATGCCCGTATTGTTTTCTTATAAATAACGCTATAGTTTTGTCCGTACGAATATTTTGCGTAAAAACATTGAAAAAAAAAAAAACGCTGGAGAGGCCAATTTGAATGTGAAAAATTATAGTGGACTTCGACTAACGATCCGTTACACTTGCAGACAGTCGATATTGCGCGTATGAATTTCAGGTCTGAAACTCGGAACATTTACGATGCTTAGAAAATGAAAAAGAGAATGAAATGGGATTCAGATTTTGGATCGTATATAAGACAGAAATAGCCAATAGGAACGGTTACTGTAAAATACTTGGAAAAGAACCCGGAGTCAATCCATCGGTATTTCGAACAGCACTAGCTACCCATATATATATTGGCATAAAAAATCTATTTTGTGTCTGGACACTCAATTTTAATATGTTGAAAAATATATCGAAAAATTGATAATAATGTATTAATGTCCCATACCAGCAATATTATTACTTTAAAAAAATATCTATGAAAACGATAGCATATTTATTTAAGCTGTTTTCGATTTCACAAAAAATATATATTATATATAGGTACTTAATATTATATATTACTAACGAAATATTCCACATTATACATACATGGAGAAATATGCGGAAAGCTGCGTGATTTTTTGTTTATCTTAAATAAATATTGAGTGTGAGTCATAGACGATATAATAATGTTTTATTCTTCGATGAAAGTGTATAAAATCTAGCCGATAATTTCTATCTAATCCTACACTATTTTACTGGTATTCATAGCTGTAAACATATATAGATATCTTACCTATGTATACGTAGGTCTGTAGTATTATACTATTATACACAAGGAAAACAATATGATAATTATGCGTGTATATAATTACATTCACTTGACCTAAACCTCCTGCAACGAGATATATTCCCTTTCTAAAACGGAGAAACACGCATGAGATTAAATGGTAAATAAACGTTTTATTAAAAACATTAAAATTCAAATGTATAGCAAATTGAATTAGTATTTTTACATATTAGACGGTCGTTTCACTATATTTCCATCGCGAATGATAACACTGAATAACGATTTATACAATTTATACCCAATATTATTCGGTATTTTTACTTTAATTATAGGCTATATAGATATACTCGAAGATTTATTAAAAACACCATTATTCTATATATTTCGTTAAATCACTCGATGGCGTAATCATTAATTTTTGTATGTCTTCGAGATACGCAATAAGACATTATCTTAGAAGATTTAAAATTATATAATTTCATGTACGATTTGAAATTACTAATTCCATAATAATTTCAACATACGTACAATGTACATAATATACGAGTATAAATCGTTATAATGAAAACAAATTGCATTTCGATAAAATGGTAAAAAAAAAAAATAGAAATTATAATAATTTTAACCAGGTGAATCCACATATTTCTGAAACTCACTCCTCAATGGGGAATTATAAAAGAAAATTAGATACAATAAACTGACAAATCCGACCGGTCGTGTCTTTTTCTTAGTTCTAAATCCTCACTAGTCACTCGAGTATCTTGCTCTCGAAGTTTATGATAAGTTTGGACACTGTATAATTTCGTGCGAATTTCCATAGTTTTTACTCTAGTTAATGGCATTAATGGTAATACTGTTCCTCAATTTGATCATTTTTACGCCAACATTGAAATAGGCATACAATTTCGTTCATAAATGATCGCCTATTCGGCAAATATTTAAGCATGAGAATTTATGTAACGTGCTCGAGGTAACGTCCACACCTGGGAAATTTAATCGTGTTTGAGTGTGATCGCGAACAAAATGCTCAAGTGAATACGCGTCTTAACAGTTAACCCAAAAAATTTATTTTCACCCAATCCCGGTTTGCCAATAATATTAAATTAGTAATTTCATCTAACGATAACTATTTTTATAGGCCCCTACACATATATTTACATAAATATACATATATAGGTCAACTCACTCAAAATCATATTTAATGTAAATAATAAATATCATTTCAATAATACACTATAATAGTATAAATAATAAATTAATATTCGAACTTCAAAAAGTTTAATGTAGTACCTATAACTTTTCATCTAATGTCAATCACAATGACAACAATAATAACATATCGAGTACCGATTTTTATTTCTTACTATCAAACTTTATAAGCCATTTTTCCTCCTTTAAAGGATTTTTTAGAAAAAATAAGTTCACCCCTGTGTACACTCGTACTTCTATGTAATATCACAGAATAGTAGGTATATAGTTACTCCAATTGATATAAACCTGAGGTTTACAAAACAAAACGGAATTTTTTTCTTAAAATTATGCTACACACCTGATTTTTAAGGGGTTTTGTATAGGAAATTTTTTATTTTTATAAAATTTTAAGAAAAATGAAAATCTAACAGTTCAAAGATATTTAAATATATTTTTTAAGTAATTTAAAAATAGGCTTGTGTCAATAACGTTTTTAATTGTTTGTGAAATTACGATATTTGTTAAAAACCATGTTTACGCATTTTTAGTTTTTATCAACTTGAAAATATTATAAAGACGAAAATTATCTAGGGACCAGTACTTGAAAACGTTATCTATTTTTATCGTTATAACGTTTTTTCGTTTTATAACGATATTTAAATAAATTTTGCCACATAACGTCTTTTTTTACTATACAGGGTGTTTCTAAAATGAATACCGAAAATTTTTACACATGCTGAGCGAGATGACTCAATGACAAAAGTTTTGACATTTTTTGCACCTTCAAAACCTAAGTTTTCATTTTTATTTATATTGAGTACATTGACATAAATATAAAAAATAATTACTATTTCTGTGATATTTCTTGTTAAATTCTCTTACGAATAGAATATGGATAAAATACGTCACATCATTTTTACACAGTTTTGAGCATTTTGACGCTATGTGTCGCCATGATAAAAAAAAAAGTGTTACGGCAATATCGATTCAGATGAAAAACTTGTAGGAAACATCATGGTATAATTTATTTATTGACGTATTACATACCTATTACTAATAATTATATAATTTTTTTTGATATAACGTTACCTATATAAATATAGCCCTGCTAACGACTGATTTAGCCAATTTTTCATTTTTACACGTTTTATGAACTGTTGAAAAAAATAAATAATTTAACTACCCGTAAAACGTGTAAAAATGCATATACCGAAAATCGGCTACATCTGCAGTCGCTAGATAATGTTGGCTAGAATTAATTTTTATCTCGTATTTTGAACACGTGTGCAAGTTGATAAAAATGAAAAATGCTAATGGCAGTTTTTCATTGAAAAATTGTCGGTGTGGCGTCCTCTTAACCCGTATATTATAATAAAGGGTTATTTTTCGGTAACACACGATTCGGTTGCATCAGGACTACACGTGTGGGCTCTGGACTGTGACAATCCCTTCTTGCAGTGCAATATTATATTATGTATTTAGCATTTATCATCAGCAATATTTACGTATTGTAAAACGTGTTTGGTTTTAGAGGAAAACATAGCGTTAAATGGACGCAGCGCCAAATGGTCGGTAGTGCACAAGTTCTTGGTGTCGGCAGGTGTCAGCGAGTACGTAAAAAAATTCGTCGAGCAACAGGTGGACTTGGACGCGCTATTCATGCTCAGCGACCAGGACTTGATCTCACTCGGTCTCCCGTTGGGCCCCAGGAAGAAACTGTTGAAGGCTATAGAGGACCGAGGTGGAAACCGTGTGGACCAAATGGACAACGAATCCAAACTCGAATAAATATTTAAGTAAAAATATAGTAATACATACTTTTTTTATATAATATTATATATTCATATTGTGTATATTTTTATTTTTGTACGTGTGTGTGTAGTGTGTTTGTGCAATTTTTCTCGGAACTTTTTTGATTTTTTTTTTGGTTTATTTTGGTTTGGACTTATAATATTATAACTCATGCTTATAACTTTTTTTTTTTAATGATTATAACGTCCTTACAAAAATTTAACTACCTGTTTACAATTACTATTTTATAAGACTTTATAATATTATAAGTAGGTAGATACTTACACGATACTTTGTAAGCTGATAATACACTTTTCAGTACAATAAACGTTTTAAATAAAAACATTAACACTGAAAATTTAAATGAATTTTTTGTGATAAATATAACTTGCCTATATATGTTACAGTAAAAGTCTGAAAACCGGTAAAACCTAAGATTTACCGGTATTTGGACTATTATTCTTCTTCTTCTTCTTCTCCTTCGCCTTCTCTCCCAACTATTTGGGGTCGGCCACCCTGGTCCTACACTTCCAATTAACTCTATCTCCCGTATCTTCTTCACTTACTCCCACCTTCCTCATATCACTCGCCATCACATCCCCCCATCTCTTTTTCGGTCTTCCTCTAACCCTCTTATCAACAACATGCATTTAACATATTAATCTTACTGTATCAGTCTCTTCCCTCCTTAATACATGCTCAATCCATATTAATCTATTCTCTCTCAATT
>JAIPRL010009329.1:0-17867 GCA_025469235.1 Pemphigus obesinymphae | reverse complement strand
AAACGGAAGTACGTTAAAAACTTTATAGTTTGAATAGGTAGACCCAATAAGATGGTCCTTTTTTAAACATATACGAATTATACTATTTTGTTGTACTTTTAAAGGATTAAGAACATTTTTAGAGGCAATTATAGATACGTATACCTATTACAGGGAACATTTTTATTTTATTTTTTTTATCCGTAAATAATATTTAAAATACAATTTTTTTTTTTATAAAAGTAAAGAAACCTGCATTGTACATATTATAATATTGTGTATCATTAATCAGTATAACTGCGTCAAAGTCTCCGTCAGAGCTCAGAAACTCAGCTTTTCTGTGGAGTACTCTTGATTAGTATTTAGTTGAAATATAATCGATTTTCGGGATAAATGTAAAAAATAAAAATAAACATTTCAAAAATATTCCATTTCGCTATTCTGTTTTAAATACTTACATCTATATTAATCAATATAATTAATTAAATTATAATTAATTATTATCACTCTGTACATCTCACTAATTATATGCTTCAGGTACCTATCTAAAACTATACCTATAGTAATACAAATGTATATAATTATTCTCCGGGAAATGTATACGTTTAATCCCTCCTCAAAAAAAATAGCCTGTTCCCAAAAAAATTCCTGGCTGTGCACGTATAGTCTGTTCAAACGGGGTTTTTACAATTTATTTTCTTTCAAGAAAGTATTCCAGAAGCGTTTTTCGTCGTTTCGGGCTCTCTAATAATTCACATATTAGTCCTGCGCATGCATGCATTTATATGCAGTTCTTTTCGACCGTATATTATATTCGATCGTAAACCGTATACCAGGTATATTATGTTCTACAATAACATATTAAGGTCCACGAACGTGTAACTTGATATTTGACTGCCGATCCTATATACAAATAAAATAAATCGAGTCGTAATATTTTAAACATTTTTTCTTCTTAGCATTCAGTCTCTGATATAAACATAATATTTCTTTCCGCTACTCTCCAATCAGCTCCAATTTCCATTGATAAGCTTATCAGTTATCTTTTGACTAGTTCTTCCAATCTTAAATTTAAATGTCTTAAGTATCCCACAGAACTTTATCCGGTCGGGATAAATTATTTTTAAATTTGAAATCTTTTACATATAACCAGGACACGTATAGTATAAACCTGTGTACGTCTGGAATTCGAGCCGAAAGCTTCTTTACAATATTACATAGCTATAAATTATACTTTAATAGCATGCATATAACGTACATATATTTACGTCGTTCGTGCAGATACGTACCTATATAATCGTCGTTGAATTAATTCAAAGCACACGGTGGTTAAATGAATGTTGTACACATGTTCCTAGGGAAACAAACGAAAAAAATCATAATAAAAACCGTTATCCTTGGGAAAAAAACAACTAAAAAGAGACGAAAATATTATTACACATTATACATTAAACTACAGTAAAATTATGTATGATATATGCATCATTGTTTCCCCCAGCGCATATGACAGGTGCCTTAATTTATATTTTAAAAACGAAAACAGCGCGTCATTGAAAATTATGTCTTAAATTATACGTTTTGTGCGTTCCACGACCGAGTATTCCAAACGCAGGACGAAAAATTATATGTAATCAACGGAGACAAAACGACGACGAAACCAGAGTTATTTTAATCCATTTCAATATACGACACACGCGCTTATTTCACTGCATAATTCATCGTAAAAAGATAGGTAATATTATTTGGAATTTTGGATGAAATATAAAGATCTAAAGTGCATAATAATAATTTGTAGAAACAGGTTTGTAAAAAATGAAAAATAAAAATATGTTAAAGTGTATCGATCAAAACTGCTCGTCAGATATTATTATATTTACGATGACGTGTATAATAAAATGAAAATATCGTTTAATGTCGGGCCTAGGTATATAAATCTATATACTGATTTATCGATTTTCGTAGATCTAATCGCACACCATATTTCCGTAGTATACACAATACACATATTCGGTTTCGTTTATTATATAGATTTTTGCGTTTTGTAATTAAAAAAAAAAATTTTAATTTTCATTATATTATGTTTAATAATTTTTTAATATTAGATTTTGAGAAAAGTCCGTTTTGTTTGTTTTTAAATTTTAACTTATACACGATTTCGTCATGTAAGTACATATGTACCTATACAAAATAACACGAAGTAAATACGATTTTTATCAATGACAATATTTCATATGGTATATTATTCTTCTTTCGGACGACGGTCCAGACGGTCTCGTTCAAGGACGGGGCGTCCGTACATCCGACCTTTATCCAGTCCGGTTTGGAGGGCGCGCACGCACACGATATATAATATATACAGGTCTCCGACAGTCTGCGGTGGACCGACGACGTACACTATATTATACCCGGTCGCCATTTCTATTTGTTTTTTTTTATGTATAGGTACTTACATATTATACCTTCACGGTATTGTTTTTTTTTTTTTTAATTTTTATTGGAAAGTATATTTTGTTCATCATGAATACATATTTGCAGACAATTTAAAACTTGTTTTAGTGTTTAAATATGTTTGGGTAAAGGTGGATAATCCGGGTATCAAATATCAAATGGTAAACTGTATATTATTATAGTTAGGTAACGAGAAGTATTAAGATAAAGTTAAATTATATTATTAACATTTTGAATCGACTAGATAATTTGGTTTACTGTACACTTATCAAATTATTTGATTCTTTTTTCACGATATTAATTATTACTTTTCACTCAAAAGAATTATAATTTAACATAGAATCAAAGTTTTATTATAGGTACCAACGGGTAAGGAACATTTTTTAATCTTTCCCCTTCCCCATGTCACCTGCAAGTCGCGCTATTCCTATGGTTTAATATTATCATATACGAAAGATTAAAAATAATATTATTGTTTAAAGTCAAAAGAATATTTTATAGTAATAATATATTTTATAAGATACACATATAATTATTATTTTTTTTATTGAGATAATATTAAAGATTTGTATATTTTCATAAACAAATATTTGTAAAAACATTGTGAAAAGTATACCGTGTGCGGTTTATACTTAGAGAACCCTTGTGGTTATTATGTGAAACCTCTAGGTTCCGCGGAACATACTTTGGGAACCGCTGCGCTAAATAGTACCGAGCAAGTATTATTTGATCATTGAAAACTAATAATTGTCTATTTTTCTTTATCCTCCAAATAACTCATATTATTTGACGAACAATTTGTCAACTTCTGAGTTAAAGCATAACTATTTCTAATAGAAGATAAACACTAATAAATAATTTGATGAACTGTTCAGAATTTTCTTGAATTGCGTTTCCTATTCCTGTAGTTCCTATATACACTATAGTAGATAATATTTTGTAACCCTAATCTAATATTTGACAATTATATATACGTCTCACAATATTAATAAAGTCAAGCAATAAGCATATTATTTTTATTAAATAGTTGTTATAGGAATGATGTCGTATACTTTTTTATTCATTGCAATTATTATTATCGGCGCAGTAATGCAGTTTCCCCGATTAGGGTATAAATAACATTATAACTCCGAATAAATATTATTGTTTTTATAACGATTTAACCATAAGAATCGCAACGATTCGGCTTCTGCAAATGCATATTATATACACACATGATGTTTGTTCGTTATATTATCTGCGTATATTACAATATTGCTGCATGTTGAGTACTGTATTTAGGCTTCGGGCAAGAATCGCGTTTGTATTCATATATACGTATATAATAATAATAATAATAATGATAATAATAATACATATAAATCACTTGACAAGGGCCTGAAGTGGCGGGTACGCACCGGTCTGTCCGTCGTCGTCGTCGGCTTCTTTGACTCGACATCCCATATAATGCTGCACACGAAACCCCGACGTGTGTGTGGATTGATTATTAGTTTTTTTTTTGTCCCACAATATTCTCAAGGTCTTCTTACCCCCTCCCCATCCTTATCCCGAAAATGATGGCTGACCATAATATTATATTTTCTTTTTTTCCCCCTTTTCTGAATCCTCGTCTTGTGTTATGTTATATTTATATATATATATGTTTTTGTGTGTGTGTGTGTGTGTAGGCCTACAACAATAGGACTACGAAAATCCGACCGTGAACGGTATAAGGTATAAGGTATAGGTACATTAAAGGTTCTTTAAAGTATAATATTATATATATATATAATATACCTATGTTACCATATTATATTATACGGTATACTAGTTTTACGACCCAAAACCTCCGACGTATATTATTACAATTTAATTTGGTATCCGTCAATAGCGAACGCGTTTAAACACGATCATTTGGCCGTGCACTGCTGCCACATATCGATCGACCGATGTCTGTATTGATACACTATAAGCACTATAATAATTGCTTCCTGCACGAACGTCAAATATAGGTACGCAGACGGGCGTTTAGAGACGTTTAATCGGACGTTTCCTGTTTGGTCCATTTGGTACTACATGAACCTACGTTTTTTCCTCACAATAACCGCACATTATTATACGCCATACGGAACAATATTACATTAAACGTACGCATTATACCGCGGATTTCCGCACGGCGTACATGCGACTTTTTCGTGCCAAATGACGACCCGTGGCCCGAGAATACTATATTTTATCACGTCCGCAACACTCGTATGTTCGCGACGATTCCATACGTCCGTATCTTTCATGATCTCCGACACCCGATAACAAGTAGTTTCATCCCTCTCTGTAATATCGTATTTAACGGGCTATCATGATTTCAGTTGTTCACGTTATTCAATCGTTTCCGAGGAGATGTGCGCCGAGCGTAACGGACACGGTCCCACCGTGCGTTATGACGCGTACCGAGTGAACGTGTTTTTCGGTCCAGCCATAATAATATATTATATTCAACCGAGTCAGCGTCCCATTCGTTTTCGGATTGTATCAGAATCGCGCGTCCTTTCGGATTAGCCCAGTGTTTTCCAGAAACACTATATCGTTATCATATTTTATGTAGGATATCCATGTATGGAATAAACGGTAATATAGCAATTTTTCTTCCACGATACCCCTATGTTTGATTATTAAATCTTGTCTGAGTGTTTCAATAGGTAGGGAGAGTTTTGCAGAATAATACGCGGTCTATATGATAGTTAATATAGCTCTCATCTATGTGGTTCAAATATTATTTTAGACTGGATTCTCATTTTTCCGTTTCACACATATTTCGTGTCTTTTTTTTCGATACTATATCGAACCTACAACATTATACTCGTAGTGCAGTCGACTATAGAATTGAACATCCTGGATCCCAAATACGTGCCCATGGGTGTCCACTGTCTATCCACATGTGTGTCAAAAACTCTAGACTGAAGGTGGCCTATAATATATATTTTTCTGTGTGTACGATTTGTATAGAACTCAGGTTCGATCTGCAACGGATATTATCGCAAAGGTATATAACCCATATGCCGTCATGGACCATGTACAATATTATAATAATAAAACGCTAGGTCGCTATTACATCCACAACTATAATACAAACGGATCGGGATGATATATTATATAATGTAAACGCCAATACCACACACACGTATAGAAGAGATGGTTGGTTTATATATATATATATATATATATATATATAACGTACACATCACGATTTTCGTCGTTAAGCATTGGATTTCTGTTTTCACGCTGGGCACCTTTGTCCACATTTCGGTATGATAAATAATAATGTAAGAGACACGTAATACTTAATAAATTCTAACGACTCGTGTTTATATAAAATAAGGTACTCAACACTAGATTGAAATAAAGAATAAAATATGTATTTTTAATGCAACTAATGCGGTACCAATAAATAGATTTTTTTATTTTCATCATAAATTTCAAAAGTGGATATATCTTCATATTAGCACCCTTCAGCTTAGCAAACAAATCCACAGCTTTACATCATATTTTATATATTTATAAAATATATATTAATTTTTTTCATCATAATATCGTCTAGTCTTTCATTTTCAATCATAGTATAAGATTTACCTATTTCTAAAGAAAAAAAATATATACAATATTTACGTAGGTACGTTCGTTGGATGCGCATTAGTTATAAGAAGAATTTCGAGTAAATAAATCATTTTAAAACGGAAGAAGATATAGAATTTATACATATTTTTTTAAATCAAAGCATTTGTTAGATCTAAGAAATGAATTAGAGCAAAATAATTTAAATGAGTTAAATTGTATAGTCTTGCAGCATATAATATGATATAATAGATATTTAAGAATTTTATATAATGTTTTATGTCGGAAAAATTCTATTTATGTCTCGGGCCATTGAATAGATATAAAAAATAGAATGGTGTGAATGCACATCCTGCTCCCTCTCCCTAAAGTGTGCAGGATATATATCCTCTAAAGCACGTCTTCGATTATCATTCCCAAACGAACCAAACATCACTTGGTTTACGAGGTACGTCAAAAAACAACGAGTAGATAATTCGCATTAAAAAAATTAACAATAATTGAAAAATATGATTGATGTTCGGATTTATCATTAAATATAATATAGTTTAATATTAAATTAATAGTCAACATTACTCTTGCCATATACCTACACTTGCATGAATTGCTTTACGATTATTCTAATCACTATGCACACATTTATAAGATTTGCACTGCACAATTAACTTAAAACTTCGTATCCGGGTACACATTTTATCCGCAAAACCATCCAATATCCTTCAGGATCCTCGGGATTTGGCCAATTCTACATCTATTTTCGTTCCCTAATATATATTTATTGATACATATAAACAATCAAAATTAGGAGGCATTCACTAGTTAAAATGTTAAAGTTAAAACGTCAATTTTTGTTAAACACTTGTTTAACTCAACTGGTTTAACTCGACCAGTTAATTAATTTACTAGTTCATTAACTAATTAGCTTAACCTTACTTTTAATCGTTAATTTATATAATAATTCAGTTAAGTTAACACGTAAAAATCGAAAATCTTGTTAGTCTACATTTTTTAATATCGATAGAGGAAGGTAATAAAATAAATACCTAGTATTAAGAAATAGTAAATAGGTAGTAAAAAAGTTCATTATTGAATAATTTAAAAATAAAAGTCTAGAGATTTAAGTCATAAATACATTTTTTTTCAATAGTAACTTTAAACTCAACCCGTTATGATTATCATTGGTTAGCTTTAAACTTTTAACTGGACGTATTTCGGCTAATTTAACTAAGTCGATTTTTTCCATTAATTCGCCCACCTCTGTAAATTATATTGTACGCCTATATTATTACGTATATGGTATATATACTCGTGTAGATATATATTATATAAGGCAGGTACGTGTAATTATTGGAAGAAGTGCGTTTTCGAAATGACATGTGTTTTTTTTCTGTAGAGGTCAGCAGCAGCAACAGCAGCAGCGGCAGCTACAGCAGCGGTAGACGAAATTATATATACGCGCGCGGCTTCAGGTTCATGGTTCATCACCATTATAATCAGAGGCCATTCTCCTCGGCCGCCCCAAGGTTTTTTTATTTTACTCCTTTTTTCCCTTCCTTTTCATATATATATATATGTAGATACGTGTATGTGCGTATATGTATGTATAATATATGTATATGTGTGTACGTGTACCGTTTCAGGTTTATACCGCAAGTCAAGTGTACACACGTCTCTCATTAGTCATTTTCGGTATACACACACACACACACATACACACACACTGATACATAAAAATGTAATATAAGTATATATATATATATATACGCTAATATGCATACACACACGAAAATACGACGTCCAGTTGTATACCTAGTAACTGGTAAGTGGTTTTCGATCACCGGGTGAGCCTGCACCGAAATGGAATTGACACGTTAACCGGAGGGGCTTTTTCGGTTCGTTGGATCGAAATGAAAACATCTGAATACGTATAAAGCGTGTAAGAGAACGAGATAATTTGACGTGCGTGCGAGGAAAGAACCACCGTGCATAGTGTGTTAATTTCGTAATTTATTGTTTTACAAAATATTACATTCCGAATTTTAAAATATAATTTCAGTGATTTTCAGTCACCATGTATTATATGATGATGATTTCGATTTCGAATACGAACTATTATTTTGTTTTAAATTACATTTAAAACGTTCGTCTATTATATAGGTGTTAAATGACTTGTCCCGAGTTCAATTCGAACCTAACATTCTTTCGATTCAATTTCAATTCAAACATAACCTTTTTTTGACTTAAAATAAGGTGAAAAGTGCAACTCGACTATTTATTGATCACAGTATTTCTGTATACCTGTATATACCTATAATAATGAGATGCAATTTTTGTTTATTCACTTTTTATTTTTTTAACGTCAATAAATTATAATTACTTTAATTGACATTAAATTAAAGAGTTCAATCTTCTATAAAAGACTTTATTTTAGTTTTTCATCTAACTATTCGTAGGTAGAAAAACTGAGGAAAAAAATCTATGAAAGTCATAGAAAAAATTCAAAGCTCGGCCAATACTCCATAAAATATATCAGTTATATAGGTATTTGTGTTGCATTATAAAAATATTGGACATTTATATTTTGATGCAATATTATACAATATTATGGTGTAATAAATTATTATCATCTTGCATATCACAAATATTTAAAAACATAAATTATTAAAAGAATCATATATCATTGCTTTTAAATGAACAACAATAACACTATCGAGATGAGTGTCCGATAATTATGGGTCTCCATAAGAATGTTGATTAAAACCTAAAATATCGATCACTATACCTAACATTTTAAACTGTATATTGCTGCAGACTATAAACTAAATAATTATACTGTAATATGATGATTATATTTTATGATATTGAATTTTTTAGTTTTTATACTTAGGGGGTTTTTTATTTCGGGGTTTTTTTTTTTTTAATTTTCCTTAGTTTTTTTCATTTCTTTATTTATGACGTGTGGAACAGAATATAAAACGTGCAATATTTTTCATCAACGAAATCGAATTTAAACTTTCGATTATCTGTGAGGTACAACGACCATTTCTTAGTAGCTTTGTTCAAACAAATATCTAGAACTACCTATATAGAAAAACGTTAAAAGCCGATATGCTTTACTACCGTTGTAGTGAAATACGAATTTGACTAATTACGATTTCTAATGGATCGACGTAACGCGCGTGTAGGAGATGTATAAACAATAGAACACCCGCGTACTTATGATATTATGATAATATTACTTTAAAACGAAGTCATTGTGCTTACATAATATATTATAATATTAAGTCGTCGTACCTATATATGTTAAAAATACTATAATAGAAGATTCTGGATGAAAAATTTTCAAAACTCGAATCGTTAAACTTCAATCCGAGACTATAATATATAAGTATACCTAGGTAGTATTTCATTTTAGTATAAACACTTTTTTTTTAACAATATATACTTTTTAGCAATTTTCTCTTGCTAATCAACTGGTTTCGTGACAAATTCCGTTAGTATATTAAATCATGCGAATCTTATACAAAATACACGTAGACGCCCAACTATAATCTACGGGCTATTTATTTTTTTTTTTATAGAAATATCATAGAATATGAGGTTATAGTTTTATCGTGTACGACGACTAGATTGGCACATTTACCGGACAGCTCCGTGTAACTGATTTACAAATTGTATAATATGAAACGAGAATGAAATGGACAGTAGTATTTTATAACCGTTATATATATTTATTTATTTGTACCTAATAGAATCGTATATTACAATCCGTATAAATGCGATCCCAACGAACACAATAAATTAGGATTTTTTCGTTTTCAGGGGGTTCTTTTTTTTTTATCATTTTCTTTAACTCACATACAACACAACATATAATACTGTATAGGTTGTGAATCTCCGTAGGAGGTACATAATATTGATGGCTTTTGAATGTATATTGTACGTGGCATATAAATCCCATATTGCCGTGTAATATATAATATGTATACAGTTTCTCGATTGTGCGTTACCTCGCATAAAAGATTTTCAGTTTTTTCAAATATATATAACGGTCCTTTTTAGGTCACGTCCACACCAATGTAATAATATTATGTACTAAATATAATGGCAGGTTATATAAAAGGAAGTGGACATTTTCATGTCCGATGTCAAATTATAAATGTTTTATTTTTGTCGTCCTACGCTCTAGTCGGCGCCGTTTCTTTGATATGAACGATAGTAATTATAATACTACCATGATTGCCATGAGGGGTGTCGTAATGTTATAGATAGTGAAAGGTACCGGGGTAAAATTGGCTTTTGGCGTCCCAGCTACATCTATTTTTATGGGTAGTACTATCACACCATTTTTACCATACTATCGTAATACAAATATAAAAAAGGGTGTGAAAATCCAATTTTACCCCACCCCCTATCCTGTACTTTATATAACATTTTGTAACTATCTGATCATTTATTAGTTCCCTGCAGTCCTGTTAGTCTGTGGTTATAATATCTAACGTACAGTAGATAAAATCGCTATTACTCAATATTTTATATTTTTTTAATAATAATCATATATCGAGAGCATTTTTTGACGTACCAATTACTTAGATTCATATATATTATATTTGGAAAACATGATCTTTAAAAGAATCATTATGTATATTTATAATAATCCTTAGTATAACTTGTAAGACCTAGTTACTAAAATAAGTAATGTTTAAAAATTGGTCAGCAGCCCATTTTATTTAGAACATACATATTTACTCAATATAATATAATTGCTCTAACAAGTAAATAGGTAAATAAATACCTATAGTACACACTAGATTATAACAGTAATTTATATTTTTTTCAGTCATTACTTATTTCCCCTCTAAAAGAAAATACGTAGAAATATTTGTTGAAATTTGGTCGGATAGCAATATTATGATCAATTTGTATGCTACTATAGTTAAATTAATTAATAAATGCATTTCGGAAAATAGATACCTATACCTACCTAATTGTAATAGTACCAATAAGTCTTTATTTTCGGTGAATCTACTACAATCATTTATTTTATCTAATTTTCAAAATGTATTTATTACCATAACAATTTAACTACAGTAGTACAAAAATTAGAAAAATTAAATATTATAATATAAAAACAAGTATAAATTATTTTTATTACTAACAAATAATAATATAAAATTGTATAGGTATATTGTAATATTACAATTATACTTTATATAGAAAATAATCAGGATATCCTGAATGAAAATGTCTTGTATTTCAAATTCGTATTTAATTAATAATAATTGATGATAACGATCTATAATTATATCAAAAAATAATGGTATTAATGTTATCACCTATTGCCAAAATAACCAGACTATCAGCAGAGATCTGAATTTAAAAAATATATATAGATTATAGATATAGGTATATAAATATATTTAAAAAGGCCACAAAACTTTTATTTATAACAACACGAAATAAAAGAAGATTTTAATTAATTTTAAAAAATTAAATTTTAATTTTAAAAAATAAATAATTAATTTTAAATGAACCCTAAAGTTTTGAGTTGAAAGTTTATACTTAATATACCTATAGTTAGCCAAAAAATAATTAACTCGTTATATTTAAATGTTTAAATGAAAAAAAATATATATTAACTAAATTTAGTCTTATAAAAATGTTTTATACATTTTACAATAAACAAATAATTATAATTTAGCAATTTGAATCTATTAAATTATTTGATAAAAGGTGTAATAAATTTCACCATATTTTACTTTTTAAAACAACTATTACCTGCACCACCTATTTATTAATGACTAATCATAGAATTTTAATTTCGATTTAAATTTGAAATATTCAAATATATAATATATAACAAACTCACGAAAATCGTTTAGCCTCAATATGTGTTAACTTAATGGAATGATTAATGAAAATTAACTGTAAAATATTATTTATGTGATAATAAAATAAAAATTTATACTAGTTTAGTTAATGGCAAAAATAATTAAGTAGGTAAGTTAAAAGGTGTAAAAATTATATTTACATAACTTTAACATTTCAAGTTGTTAATGCCCATATTAGATATTAAAAACATAATAGTTTAAATCGGTTTAAAAAATTAAAATATATTGTGGTATTGACTTTTTAACAGACGAATTTCAATTCGATGGAAGTTTTAAAATTATTCAGATACCTCTAATACTTTAAAATTTCTAATACTTCTTTGTAAATATTAGAGCTATACAATTTCTACATTTTCTTGCACACCTAGTTCCTCTCATATATATGCTATATTATATCATATTTAATGAACTATCATCCACAATTTCGACTACGTTTATGTCACTCGATAGTAGCATGGAAGATAACGTTATACACCATTTTTTTAAAGTGTTTTATAGAGGCAATTTTTATAAAATTTCAAGAAAAATGAAAATTAATCAATTCAAAAATATTTTAATATGTTTTTAAAGTAGTTTAAAAATATCCTTGAGTTAGTTCCTCCACTTTATTATTGTGATATTTGTTTAAAATCACCACTTGTATTTCATGTTTTATGGCTTTCAGAATGATCGTAGATTATTGGCAATATAATAATGGCATAGAATATTGGCACTAAATAAAAGAAGAGAACTAATTCTAATTTTTGACAAAGGTTATTTTTGTAAATATTTAAAATCTGGAATGGCTGATCTTTAAAAATGTCAAAATTTTACAATTAAAATGGATTATGAAAAATATAATTTTAATATTAAAGAAAATGCTCTATCTAAATGTAATAAATGTTGTCAGCTTTTTATTGATGTAAAAATTATTTGTCTGTGTTTATTTTAGCCAATATAATACTTAAACTACAAAACTATGTATTTACGGGTAATTTTTGGTGGTGTAATTAACGTCCTCTTAAGGTCCAAATCCAATCGCCAGAATTAAGAATTATTGCAAATTATTTACAGCAAAAACAAGCATTTACCGAGAAAGTATAATAAAATAGTATCGGAAATGAATGTCTCCGGTTGTCTGAAATGTCTCAAAAACAGATTATTTTTTTATCATTTGTAAAACATATCATTTTGAAAAGAATCGAATAACAATATTATCTAATTGTTTGTACAAAGTCACCATTGGAAAATCTTTTAACAGTTTTGTTTTACTACGAGTAGGGACACGAGTGTGTTTCAATAATTAAATCCATGTGGAATATATCGTGTAGGGCTGGGGCGTTCACCGAAAACGTTTTCGGAAAACCAGTTTGCCTTTTTTTCCTTCTTCGTATCCTCATTTTCTATTGCATTATTTTTTACAGACGAACAGTGAATTAATTACTGAATTACGATAAAAAATACAAATAAAAACATCCCCTTCTTCTTATCCTTGAAAAATCATGAAAGAAAAAAACCATTTAATTTTCATTAATTTGCCGCCACATCAAACCCGCCGAAACTCGATCTCTCAGGCTGGAATATTCCTCGTGAATTTCGCACATTGACTTTCAACATAAACCCATCCTCCAAGACAATTTTGAATCGTATAGCTATCATATATTTTTATAATATGCTTTATACCGAGCCGGTAATAAAATATGTCTATGTATTATACTTTTATCTTTTTTATTTATTATATGCGGAATACCTATATCAAATATCACATTTTTGTTTATATTAAAAAGTTTCCATTAAAATAGTATAAAATCAGGATGTAGATATATTGGAAAAATCAATAAAAAAAAATGTAAACTATTTTCCGCAGGGTAATTAGGTTTTTCTTACTAATTAGGCATAATATACCTCCATCGGAATATATTTTTTTAAATGTCACTACACTTGTTCAGGATATGATTTGTCGGGGGATCACGATAAAGATTTACGCAAAATCGTATAGATAACGAATAAACAACAAATTTTCATGTTTATATTAAATACATTGTAGAATTTCAGATATAAATATCATTATAGTCAGTAACAATTTTAATTTACTAATTTTTTTTTTTTTTTTGTATAAGTATTATTATTTTCGATTTACAATATTTTGTTTATTATTACAATATTTATTTATTATCAAATTTTTCATATATATATATATATATTATATTATTATAATAATATGTAGTATATCTATCCCTATAAATATTTTCGATAATTAAATTTAGATATGGCAACTTTTATCAAATATTTATTTTATTATAATATAGTTGTTGAACATAGACGCATGATATTATTAAAACATTTTTTAAATGTTCGACTTGCATGGAATTTCACAGATTTCGAAAAATTATAGTTTTCTTTCTGATAATCAATTTTGAGATTGGATAAATTAAAATACAAATAGATAAGTCATATTTATGATAAATTTTCGATATGTTTATAAATGCAAAATATTGTTAAATGATGAATATTAAAAATATCAAATATTTTTTTATTATAATACGGATATTAACTAAGTATATTGAATCTTATGCTTTTAAAAATAAGTGTTATATTATGTGAATCGGTCTGTTTTTGTAGAGTTACAAATCCAAGATTTTATTTACGAACTATTTTTTATAAGCCTAAGTTAAAGAGTAAAGTTATCTTTTAATGTTTTTAAAATATTGTTTTGGTTTTCATACACGTATCATAATGATATTTAACTGCGATATACTATATATACAATATAGAAGTACGAGTTTAGAATGTTATACATAAATCTTAAATTAATCTTATTAATGAGATATGATTTATCGTCAATACTTCATAATATAATGAAGTATATTCAACCAAAATTTCGACCAAAAAGTCATATTATTGAAATTTTAAAAAAAAAAAAACAATTAAATGTATTACCTATTTAAAAACAATTTAAGTAAAATATTTTCAACATTGTTGGTATTGTGAGAGAATACATCATTTTAAATCACCTTCAATGGTCATTATAGTGCGTAGGTATATTCACGCTGGTTGAAAGAAAGTATACCTACTGCAGTTTACCTATATATATAGCTATAATGTGTTTGATCTAGTAATTAAATTTAAATTAAATTAAATCACTTGTAATTAATTTCGAAGTTAATTTTCTCAAACAATTAATTAACAATAAATTATGTCTAATTGGTTATTAATTAATTTTTATAAAGCAACAGATTATAGATTAAGGTACTTCCTGTGCGGATTTCAAAAAGAAACTATTAAAACTATGTTTGAACATTATGCGCGTCTATATATTAATTATACGAAATAAAACATAAAAATTAATTTTTCTTAAAATGTATTCTAAATAGTCATTATTATCTTATTGGGTGCTGGACCATCTGCGTTCCTTTATTTTTATATATTCAAAGATGGTCAAATATATACTTATGAAAAAAATTAAATCCAATAAGTAATAATAGTTAAATTTACCTAAAGCCTTCGGTTAAAAGTTAACATTTAATAAACAATAATTTGATTGCTTAGTTATGTTTAAAATCAAAATGAAAAAAAACTAGGTTTAAAAAATATGTTAATTTTTACAAAATTAAAAATGATTCTTTAAAATTATACGCATTTTATATAATATATATTATTATATGACTTAACTGTAGATGTTTATAAGAATTAACATTCATCATAAATCTAATATACTTACTTAAAAATTCAATATTAATAAGTAATAAATATACTAAAGTTCTAAAATAATATTAAAACAAATTTTACTTAATCTTTTTTTTTTAATTATCATTTTTATATATTTTGTTTTTGTAACAGTATGTATGTAAAAAACGAATAAGTATAATGTAGTTACCTATACTCGTATTACCTAGCTCTTATTTTATTTTTATATAATATAAATAAATGAATTTTTTGGAGGAAAATGGTCCCGCTCAAAAAGTCTAATAAAAATCAACTTTTTAACTAGATAATAGCCTACACCTATTTGCAAGTCATATTAATTATTATAGATATACCTATAATATCTAACTGCATTATAACGTGAGACTTTCTCACAATTTCAGATAAAATTTCAGTTTATTTTTTATAGTAGGTTATGTCTTTATGTAATAGATAGGTATATGTTTAAAACTTTTTTTGGTGAAAAATAGACTTTTTGAAATCAAATTTAGTCATCAACTTTTGCCACCTTTTTCTGTTTTATAATTTATCCTATATCTGTGAACTACATAATCGATTTTGACTCAAGGAAGTCTTATAAGTAGGTACCTAACGAATAATAAATCTAAAATACGTCATATAATATATGATGGTATACGCATTAGCAATGGTTGAATTGGAAAAAAAAATAAGGACGGACTCTGAGCTTAGTTCAAAAATCAGCTTTCCGGGACATAGGTATTAGAGAAAAAGTAAGCCGTGGAGAACTTCGTCCCCCACACTCCCTATCCAAAGTTTCTTAACCAGGGGACATTTTAAAAAACATTTTAGATTATTATAGAACACGAATGAGTAGAAAAATCCAACATTTTTTTTACATCATTGTTAGGTTACATATTTTCAAGATAGCATAGTTTAAGAGCATTTCTCTTTCAAAATAATTTAACATTTTTCCTTTTAAATGAATAATCGAGGAAGTTGTAGTTGTAGACCGAAATGAAGTTTATCGGTGTCGTATTTATTTCGCCATCCTTTTAGGCTTTAGCCATTCACGGATAACGAAGATTATTTATTACCTATATGATACCAATATGATTTAATAAGATCAACTATTCAACATTTTATATCATGATTTTTATCTAAAACCATTTATGTGTTTAGGACTAAAAACATTCATTTTCGTAATTTCAAGATTTTTCCAAAAATAAATTATAATTTTAAAAAATTTTAATTAAAAATTACAACAAACATTGCTTTCCTTGCGTTCCTTGATAAATAAATTAAGGGGTACGCTGTTCAACATGAAAAACATGAAGAGTAGCTCCGTCCCCCTGCGTCCCTCCCCAAATCCACCACTGCGCATTAGTGGTGAAGTGTTCGGTACCGAAAGTTAGTACAATAACTGCGATATCGATTAGACGTTTAATGAGAAGACTGGGAATAATATTCACGCCAAAATGCGATTAACTCACGAGAGCCATGTATCGGTTCACAACCGTCTTCACTCGACCTTCACGCCCCGGTCACTGTACTTATTTATTTTCATCATATTCCCACGTTACTTATCGCGACAATTTATCATTAAAAAAAAATGTATTTATAATAACTTAATAGATTCCAACAGTAGGGTTCCGATTCGTACCATTTATACATATGATAAGAGGACGCGACATACCGAAAAATAGTCCATAAAATCATAGTTTCGTACTTATATAAGTATTATATTGGCTACTGGCTAGAATAATCGAACATAAATATTTTTATTATATATCAATAAAATAAAAATAATATTTACTAAATATTGAGTCATTTGTGTTTGATGTTAGTATTGTATTTTTTATAAGCAATGGAAGATTATCCGTTTTTTTACAGATCGATCATTACAGATTTAAAATACTTACAATAAAAATCCAGTAATGCAGCAAAAAGTGGTAGTAACACGAGAATATTTTTCAACTACTTTTAAAATATGTTAAAATATTTTTTTATTTCTTAGATTTCCATTTTCTTAAAACTTTATATAAATTGCCTAACAAAACCTCTTGAAAAACGGCTGTGCGTCCCCTTAACCGCAAAGCGAATTGGATTGAATTTGAATAAATTAGGACGATCCATTGATCTTTAGATCCCACACATAATATGTTCTTTATGAACAATCAACTATATTGTTAACAGTCTCCTATTAACATATTGTTATCAGCCGGGAATACATTAAATAATGTTTTATTATTTTTGTAACTTTGTTGATTACCATTTATATCTTGTATTTCTATTATCTATCCTCATTGTTTTTTTTTT